>JAPMUY010002074.1:60000-197966 GCA_026901105.3 Galaxias olidus | reverse complement strand
GTGAGTGTATGTGAGTTCAGACTAGGAGACCCTCGACGGGTTGGAATGCATGCCTTTGGGGTGGTTTTCTGTGTATTGTAATCTTTCATTTTTACATTCACATATTACATTTTTGTAGGGGATTTGGGCTTTCTACTTCTTGTATGTAAATTATGCGTTATACATTTTTATATATTATCAATTAATTCATAAATTCATATTATTATCGATCAAGGTGATTAAGTGTAGGCCTAATTACCTATAGTCCTATGAAGCACCACCACACAGAATTTAGCTTAAGCACAGCTCAGTGGGAAACTGAAACGTTATCATTAATTTAATAATGTAATAGTTAATGTTTTCAATCTTGATTCTGAAATGGTGGAGTCTTATGTTACGTGAATAAATTATTGTATGAAAACGAAGCAGCACAGTTGGGTTTAAATGCAAAGCAAATCTATTTATTTACTAATCTAAAGAAAGCATGATAATTACGTTACTACAAAGAAAGAGTAGATTATAACATTAATAAACTAAAACGGGTTAGTAGATATTTAACACAAGGTTTATACTTCAAAAAGTCAGGTCTCAAAAACAAGAAAATAATGCAATTAAAGATGCAGTATGTAAGTTTGAATTTCTAGCAATAAATAAAAATTTTAATGTTTTTTTTACATTTATTACATACCTCCTGGAGGATATCATTAAACCAAATGCTCAGAGAGAAGGGGCACTATATATGAGTGCCCTGGGCCCTGTATTCAGCTTTTTAAAAATCTAGGGACGACCGCCTATCCCCAACCAATCAGGAGAGTTTTTGCAAAGAGTAAGGGCTACCTGCCTGTCAATCACCTCGCGTGCACACTCCTAGGTAAAATCCGTGCTTACAGCGTCACCCTCCAAACATGCGTGTTGTTACAATTGGCGTTGCAGACAAAAGTGGCAGCAGTGTGAACTAGTTGCAAGGTGATTGTAGTAGTTGCGTGTCGTCGCAAAAGACTTGGTTTGTCAAATGACCAAGTGCAGTTTTTGAACGTTAGGAAGTATCGCGCCAGATTTATGTCAAAAAGGCATTATTCGTTTACATGCATATGTTGGATATACTCGGCAACATAGTAGCTAGGGTGCAAATCGCAGCTAAATAAAAACAATTGTCATGCTCTAGCTCATACTAATAGGGGAATCAAATTATGAAATTGTTTTTGTTAAGGTTAGCTTACTGTATGTTGTTACTATGGAAACCATCATTTGTGTCTGTGCTCGTTGCTTTGGTGTGAACCACTCAGTTTTAGAGCGTTTACGGTTAGACGTTCGGGATTCTTTTGTTTCCAAAAATATGCACAACATACACATGGTTCATGAAACACTGCCTTGCTCAGGCTCAATAACTCAAGTGAGAGCGCGCACGGACATGTGTAGGATGGGCCATTGAGGGATAGGAGGGACCAAAGACTCAGGAGGTTGGCCTTTTCGAGTGTTGTGATTCAAATTCTTGCTATTTTTTCCCCAATTCTCTAGAACTACATACTGCACCTTTAAGACTGGAAATTTAAAAATATTATTGTGCAACCCTAGTCAGCAATGAACTTTCTCCAGTCGGCCATAAGCCTTTTGATACGAAGAAGTCATGTCCCGGTTGGGGACAGTGTCCGGGAGGACTTCTGTCTGCAGCACAGAGAGGAGTGTTGCAATGCACTTAGGATATGTGAGATGAAAGGCGTAATAACCACCATCAGATACGTCACGCTGGCATGGATGTCCTCTTTTGGGAAGGTCACTACAGGCGTGGTTCCAATGGCCAGTATGCAGGTAGTGTCACAGAAAATTACGACAGGGCTGAAGAGTGGTCTCGCCTGAAGAAAGGTGTTGGGGTCTTCTGCAGACTGACACAAACACAAAGAGAAACAAATATGACCACCAAAACAACTGACCGTATCTTATCGTCAAGAAATGTGAAAATTCTTGTACATGCACACAATTCTCTTACCTCAAGGATGTGAAGCATAGCCTCACTTGCATGTCCTAACTTCTTGGGTGGAGCCATGGGTGGTGGGTAAAGCCTTCATCTTGACAATTGAGTGCTTCACTGTTAAAAACAAAAATTGTCTATTTTGATGCTGCAGCTAGTTATTAAAACAAACATACTTTCATGGGATTCTCCATTGTCAACAAAGCCAATAATTACCTTTGTCCAGCAGCGGTGGCTTCATGACCTTTTTGAACACGCCATAAAAATGTGCTTTGCTGTAAAAGGTCGCCCAGCGGGTCCTTAGTGCAGGGATGAAGAGGGAGTTCCCTCGATCGAGGATCTGCCGGAGTTCATCCATGACCTGATACACACACACACACACACACACACACACACCCACACAACAGACAAAGAGAGAGACAGAGATAATCAAACACACTGTAAATCTTACACTATCTAGCTGGAGGCCTATGAAGCATTAACCTGGTTACTACCAGACCAAATTTCTTACAAGCTCAATGTTTTACTTTTGCCCGAAAAAGTAGTCTAACCCAGTCCCGGCTATGGCTTCTAATACCTGTCAGTTCCCACACACAGGTCTCACTTATGGTGTTAAGCAGGTTAAGGAAGCATATACCTAGTTTCAATGAATACATTTGTTTACATGATCCAGTTATCTGAAGCAGGGATATGCTTGTAGTATCTTGGCAGGCCTGTCCTGCTCCTTAGTAGCATCAGAGTCAATGAAGTTCCGTCTTGCTTGATATTCAAGGTCGAGGAGCTTAGAAACATCTTTCTTGTAGGGTCTGACCTTGGTTTTGTACATGCCCTGTAGAGTTTTAAAATGTCTGGCCTGGTGCTGTAGGCTCTTATTATTTTTCTGACACCAGAAAAAGAAAAAAGAAAAAATAATTTACATTTTAAAATATAGCCTGAAATGAAGACCTGTGGTGTCTGGTAACATCTCCCACGCAGCAAACCACTCATTCCACAGGAAACATAGAAAACTAAATAGTTACTTTCTAGTCCCTTGTTTACAGTAGCAGTAGTATATTAATTTATATGAGAACACTATCCTTTGGCGCCCTTTCTTTTGTTGAATTAAAGTGCCTCTCGCTTAAACACAAATTCCTACTTATTCCCATCACATTTCACGGTCAAACTTGGATTCATTTTCAACAAAACCCCTGTCGGGACATGACCTTGAGCGAGCCCGTCAATCAGTCAAATATAACTTATTTACAATCAATTTCATATACTTTTTTTGACTACGTACTACCCTAAATAAGCGCGGTCGCACTAATCCTTCTAACACCGACAAGACAAAGGCCTCCTTAAGAAACTGCCAAAAAAAACAACAATCCATCCAAGGAAAATCAAGATATACGCCCCCAAAACTGAGCGGCGCCCTCTTTGTATTCGGACAATGGTAAGGTTTGCATTGCTCAATAGTGTGACTAGATAAACAATTTGTTTTGTTTTAGATTTGTGTCGTGTGGATTAAAATTTCATGTTGTGTTGTGTATTTTGTTCCTACTTAAAATAACACTTACCCCGATGCTTGCAGGAAGTCAGAGGCAATGTTTTTGGCTTGGAAAAGGTGACTTTATTTGACAAAACAAGACAGACATGAATGCCCGGCCGGACAGTCCATTCACACCGTTCCCATATCTCCTCTCTCCTCTCTCTAACCCACACACATAACTCACTCTCCAAAACACTAAACTAACCCCTCTGGTCTCTTCCTTTTATTCCAAGGCCAAAGACTTCCTTTCTCTAGGTCCCCTCGACCTACAGATTCCATACTGTTGACCTCATAATGTAAACCACATGTGTTCATGAGGCCTACTTGTGCTAAAGATTGTTCACATTGACTGATCCATATAATTAAAACTACATGCAGTCACAGGGTCTCCTCGTGAAGTCACAAGGCCCCCTTTTGCCACAGATTGTTTATACTGAATATTCTACAGTTGTGAGATTTATTTTAGCTCTCTGTGATACAGTTATGTATATTTGGCTACTATTAGCAAGGGAAATTCCCCTGAGTGCTGTTCATTCATTTTAAATGCATCTACGGCTGAAGCAAGCTAATGATCGCATAGGTCAAGGCCAAACATTGCTACTTTAACATGCAGATTCAAGATTTTGCAGCTTGTGTAAACATTTTCCATGCTTAAAGCTAATGAAGGAATAATTTGATTGTGCAAGGAATAATATGCGAAAGTTTCTTTTTATATAATTCTTTTTAGTTTTTTCTATAACGTGGTCTCATGCACCTGTGGTTGTCTTTGATCTGTGTTATTTAGTGCCATTTTAATTATAAGAGACTTGTAATTGTAAGAGACTTACAGTAATGTCAAAGTCAACCGTATGAGGTTTTGGCTTTCTAACGACTTCAGTTGGCTACATGGCAGCAACAACTCTGCAAATTTAAAAACATTCTTCCGACACTAAAGCGGTCACTTTTTGAAAAAGACAATTTTTACCTTTGTTTTCATCCAGACCTCCCACCTCCCAGCCCTCTTCCAGCCTTGCTATGGCCTCTGTGAGGACCCCCACCTCCCAGCCTTCTTCCAGCCTTGCTACGGCCTCTGTGAGGACCCCCACCTCCCAGCCCTCTTCCAGCCTTGCTACGGCCTCTGTGAGGACCCCCACCTCCCAGCCTTCTTCCGGCCTTGCTATGGCCTCTGTGAGGCCCAAGTTCAACCCCTCCTCCTACATAAGGACTATCTCCCCTTTCTCCCTGCCTCCATCAACCCCTGCTACGGCCTCTGTGGAGGCCACCCTTACACACCCCTACACAAGTGCCTCCGTAAGTGCTCTTCTGTGTGTATATGTGTCGTATGTGTTGTGTATGTGTGTGTTATTCAATGCATTATGACTGCTTTTCATTCAGGTTGAGTCCTGTGTGAGTGGTCTCCCTTCCACTTCTGCTGGTTCTCCTGCTCCCAGTCCTCTTGGTCCTGCTGTCCCTCTGGCCCCTCCTGCCATTGCCACTGATCCTGCCGCACCTCCTCTTTCCTTTCTGAGTCAGCCACCAGAATCAGTTTGGATGCCGGCTGAGATGAAAAAGAACATTCCCCTACAGGACCAGAGGTGGATTGGGTCGGTTTTGTGGCGAAACCAGAGGCTGCGCTAGGACCTGCAACTCTGGTACGAGCCCCCCATGCCAGCCCTGGTGTACAATCAGGCCCCAACACCAGAGCGCTTTTTTACCCACCAACTATTGGTGTGGATGCCCTACCATTTGTGGAAGGTGAAGTTGAGCTGCTTGGTGTGTGGGAAGCACCTTACAGGAGCCGGCATCCACAAGCGGGCAAGGCATGTGCTGGATGTGGACAGGTACTACCTGCTGGTGACGGAGACCGTCAGGTGTAGCTCCTGTGGACGGCGGTACCTGTCCACAAGCGAGACCGTCCTACAGTAGCTCAGTCTGCCCCTCCGCGGCGAGTTCTGCCTCATCCTCACACGCAAGTGAGTTCTAATCCCTTCATCACATAAGACAAAGTAGTACTTGTATATTCTAATATTTTCCTTTTATTATTACGTATATACAGTACTTTTTTCTTTTAGTATTGTTATTATGCTGCCGAATCACTTCAAATTATATATAATTTGTCTTATTTGCTTACTGTAAGGTGACCTTGAGTGTCTTGGAAGGCGCCTTCAAATTAAATCTAATAATAATAATAATAATAATAATGTCCTCAAAGGTATGCGTGTGACATTCGTGTGATACGCCTCTTGAGGGAGAGGACACTCGGCAACAGTCCCACCCGCCTGGCAAGACAGCTGAAGGAGAACCACGGGGAGCAGTGGCTACAGCGCATCGCCCGCTACCTAGAGGTCTGTGCCGATTTTGTGGACCGCACCAGCCTCTACCCTCTGGAGTTCCAGAAGCCCCCCGAGCCGATGACCATCCCCACTAACAGGTGGCTGCTCACTGTGTACGGGAAGGACATAATGAGCAGGATGGACCATGTTAAGGCGAGGATCACCACCACATTTGGGTCCATTATAAAAATGGACTCAACAAAGAAGCTATATGATATATTAGTTTTGTAATAATACCAAAGCAGTGTCAGAGAGTGGTGAAAAGAGACATCACCCATTTTGCAAAAACAAGAGGCATATAACTGTATGACTGACTCAAATGTGTGTTCATTCTGTGTGTCATTTTAGATCACCAAGAAGCTAGCGGGAGCTGCCCAGGGAACTGCGCTGTGGATTTCCTCTGTCAGCAACGAAGTAGGGCAGATCCTGATCAGTGTCCTGACTGCCCAGGAGGGACCTGGTCTGGATCGAATGGTTGCTGACCTCATAAAGCGCTACAGCCAAGCAAGTGTGGCTCCCCCACAGCTCCTTTATGTGTACTGCCTGTGCTGTGCAGAGGCAGGGTAGACTAAATTGAAGGAGAGGTACGGGGGGTGGCCAGACCTGGTCGTGCGGCTTGATATTTACCATTTCATGCGGCGGCTGGCAGCTGGCTGTACGACTGATGCCCACTCCCTGTATGGCTCCTTCATGTCCAGCCTCTCCATCTGTATCTTTGAGTGGGACCCAGAGGACGTCACCTTGCTGCGCCTGGCCAGGAGGATGCAAATGCAGCAGGAGGGTGTGCCAGGCATCACTGATTCCTTGGTGGACAAGCAAATCAGCAAGAATGACCTGGCACTTTACTGCAGACGGAGGACCCGTGGGGAGGAGGTCACCGTCCGTCTGATAGACCACCTGCTGCAGGAGCTAATGGGGGACAAAGGGAGAGACCTCCTTGGTGTGCCCCTCCTGGATAAAGTGAGGATGGAGCATATCTGGCGTGTCCAGAAGAGGCACGTGAAGTGCACCCAGGACATGCCAGGTGTGCCTCTCTACACGGAGACAGGCACCAGCACCACCAAGGAGGGCATTGTACTCCACAAGTACAGGTGTGCTCGCGGCTCGTTGTCCCCGGAGTCCTTCCACTGCCACCTGAACAGGTTCATTCATGGTGAATTTAAATTACTCACTAATGCCTTTCTATGCTGTAGGCCATTGACAAATCTCAGATAGAAGTTTCTGTTAAAGCATATTCATTCTGAAATGAATTAACCCTCAGAAAAAAAACAACTCTACACTCATGAATACAACTTTTATTTTTAGGGACGTGGGCCAACAGCCTTAACTTCCAGCTGTACCTGTTGGAAGGCCTGCACAGGTGGAACCAGGACCGGGCTGCTGCAGCGGTTAGAGAGAAGCCGTCAACTCTTCTGAGCTACTCTGGGGCCTTGAAGCATTGTGTAAACATCCACAACACCAAGGTCTTTGGGAGTAAATATGTCCGCTCCTTCTGCCCGCCTGCACAGTACACTGGTAAGATTCATCAAACTACTTACTATGAACTCACCATGTTGATGTATTTGATTTTTACAATCAGACTGAATTAAAAAACATCCTTTTATGTATGTAGACGTACAAACACCCATATAAATTCTAATAAGCAGCATATTTTCTTATCAACAGGAGAGCTGATAGGCATGGATTACCTGTACAGGCAGACAGGAAGCAGTATGGGGCACATGGACCTGGATTCGGAGGAAGCTGAGGGGCTGCTGGAGGACCTGCCAATGGAAGATGAGACAGAGGACGAGGGATTTCAAGACTCCCTCATTGCCTCTGATCCCACCATGGTTGGTCTTGAGGACCTCATCACCTTCCTCTCCACTGCCAGCGCCCAGTGCTCCATTGGCAGAGCTCCTCCTGCTTTACTCCCAGTCCAACCCTCCACCACCGGTGCCCCCTCTACCGTTGCTGTCGGCTCTCCTCCTCCTCCACCACCTCCACAGCACTCTGCCCTTGCTGTCAGCTTTCCTCCTCCTCCTCCACCACCTCCACAGCACTCTGCCCTTGCTGTCAGCTTTCCTCCTCCTCCTCCTCCACCACCTCCACAGCACTCTGCCCTTGCTGTCGGCTTTCCTCCTCCTCATCCACCACCTCCACAGCACTCTGCCCTTGCTGTCGGCTCTCCTCTGCCTCCACCACCTCCACAGCACTCTGCCCTTGCTGTCAGCTTTCCTCCTCCTCCTCCTCCACCACCTCCACAGCACTCTGCCCTTGCTGTCGGGCCTCCTCCTCCTCCACCACCTCCACAGCACTCTGCCCTTGCTGTCGGCTTTCCTCCTCCTCCACCACCTCCACCGCACTCTGCCCGGGCTGTCAGGCCTCCTCCTCCACCACCACCTCCACAGCACTCTGCCCTTGCTGTCAGGCCTCCTCCTCCTCCTCCACCACCTCCACAGCACTCTGCCCTTGCTGTCAGGCCTCCTCCTCCTCCACCACCACCACCTGCCCAGGCCTCTGCTTGCACCACCATGGGTGCGACTTTACAGCCGTTAAGTCAATTATTTGGAAAAAGCTCATTGAGCATCATTTTTGATATACACACACACACACACACACACACACACACACACACACACACACACACACACACACACACACACACACACACACACACACACACACATATATATACACACATATATCAAGCACTAAAGTTGATATTATTATTTTGTAGGCAGTGGATGAGCATGGCATGACAGGCATGGAACATGTCGACCGCCTGGCAGAGTATCTGGTGGGGCCGATGAACCAGACCAGCTTTCTTCTTGGCCACCAGGTGGTCAGCACCATAATTGGTCTGTGGAGGAACCTGCTGCCTTATGACCAGCAGCGGGTGGTGTATGCCGCACGCCACCAAGACAGGCTGACGACAGGGAGGTTCCGTTCACCAAAAAAAAAGGCAGAGTTCAACCCTGGTGTGGACAGCCTAAAGTGCTGTGCCCTCTCCTCCAATGCATCACCTGCACAGTGGCCAGACTGCTGCCGTCTTGTGGAGGCTGTGATTGTCAGGCTCTGTACCCTGTACAAGTCCCCTTCTAAGAAGGGCCAGAAGGGGACCTTGTCTAGATGGGTGCAGATACTGCAAGCCTACCGCAAGATAAGGCAGCTGGTCCTGAGCAACGGGGAGGTGATGCAGGCCACCACTCTGCAGCTGGTGGATGTCAACATAAATACACTCACACAGTGGCATAACAAACGGGTGGGTAGGCAAGATGACACTATTCTGCTTCAGGGGGTGGCCCTACCTACCCGCATGCCTCTGGCTGGTGAAGTGCTTCCTCCAGCTGAGGTCCGCCCTGCTGTTGCTCCTCAACAGCCTGGTGTGGCTCGTATTTACCACCTGCCACAGAGCACAGCAGGGCAGGCAGTGACAAAGAAGCGGCCCTACTCTTCAGCCACCACTGCTCATCCAGCTGTCAGGCCCAGGCTGGCTGCACAGAGGCAGATTTTTCCCTGTCCTGCCGCCTCTTCCCCACCCGTTTCCATTGCCCCCGGTGCCACCTGCCGCCCATTTCCTGTTCTTCTCCCAGCCCCTGCCAACACCTACCTTGTCATGGCCCCCCTTGCCACTGGAACAAGGCCGTTGCCAGTGCCATTTTCTGCACCTGTTCCACACCCTGCTACTCCAAAGACCCGCACGAGAACAGGGGAGAGCAACACCTGCAGGAAGTGTGGGCAGCACAGGACTGCAGCAACTGGCCACAGCCAGCTCAGGGGGTTGATATACTGCCCGTCCTTTGAGACATTGACAAAGGAGCAATGGCTTCAAAAAATGAGGAAGTAGACGTTTGTATCTAGTTATTTATTAAAAAGTTTGTTCGATATTTTGTATGATGTTTGTCATCATCATCATCTTCATCCGCTTTGTCCGGGGTCGGGTCGCGGAGGTAGCAGTTCCAGCAGGGCATCCCAAACTTCCCTTTCCCGGGCCACATTTACCAGCTCTGACTGGGGGATTCCAAGGCGTTCCCAGGCCAGTGTGGAGATATAATCCCTCCACCTGATCCTAGCTCTACCCCGCGGCCTCCGCCCAGCTGGACGTGCCTGGAACACCTCCCTAGGGAGGCGGCCAGGTGGCATCTTTACTAGATGCCCAAACCACCTCAACTGGCTCCTTTCAACGCAAAGAAGCAGCGGCTCTACTCCGAGTCCCTCACGAATGGCTGAACTTCTCACCCTATCCCTAAGGGAGAGGCCAGCCACCCTCCGGAGGAAACTCATTTCCGCCGCTTGTATCCGCGATCTCGTTCTTTCGGTCATGACCCACCCTTCATGACCATAGGTGAGAGTAGGAACGAAGATAGACCGGTAGATTGAGAGCTTTGCCTTCTGGCTCAGCTCTCTCTTCGTCACAACGGTGCGATAAAGCGACTGCAATACCGCACCCGCTGCTCCAATTCTCCGGCCCATCTCTCGTTCCATTTTCCCCTCACTCGAGAACAAGACCCGAGATACTTGAACTCCTTCACTTGGGGTAAAGACTCATTCCCTACTTGGAGTAGACAATCCATTGGTTTCCTGCTGAGAACCATGGCCTCAGATTTGGAGGTGCTGATCCTCATCCCAGCCGCTTCACACTCGGCTGCGAACCGATCCAATGAGTGCTGCAGGTCGCAGACCGATGATGCCATCAGGACCACATCATCTGCAAAAAGCATGCAGATGATGTTTGTATGTAGTTATTTTTTAGAAAGTATGTTTAGATATTTTCTTAGATGTTTGTATATAGTTATTTATTAAAGTATGTTTAGATATTTTGTAAGATGTTTGTATATAGTTATGTATTAAAAAGTTATTTTACACATTTTGTAAGATGTTTTTATATAGTTATGTATTAAAAAGTTAGTTTAGATATTTTGTATATAGTTATTTATTAAATTATCATATTTTACACAAGTTTTGATTTGAGTCTTATGTGCTGTTAACACATGTTCTATTTTAACTTATTTGTGTAAAAGATTCAAGGTGTGATCAAAGGCATTATTACAGATGGGTTCCCACTCTTTTTAAGAAAGCATTTTCCAGGACCTTTCCCAGGACATTTTCCTCACGGTTTTTTTGACAACACAGGGCAGCGCTCGCTTAAAAGATCATATAATTCACCGGTATTGACAAATTTAATCCCTGGTTTAGTCACACCTTCTTAATGATGCAGGGCTCATTATAAAGTGTCTCAGGTTCATTACAGGTGACGGCTATACCCGTCACTGCTCACTGCACTATAGGGTTGTCTGGCATCCTATTGTTGTTAGTGATTGGCACTGACCGCCTATGACTGGAAAACTAGTCTCTAAATATCCAGGTATTCCAGGACCCATGGGAAACCTGTGTGTATATATTGTGCAATTACGTACATATATGTAGATAAAGATATCAGACATCATAGATGCACATAGACCATTGCCTAAAAAACAACAGGATAAACTTATTTTAAGTATAAATATATCACTAAAATGAAACTCGAAACTAAATATATCCTTAAATGTCCTTTGAGATACTGTGTTATGCAGGTTGAACGTATTTATTTATGCTGCAGCTGGGGCTCAAACCAATGACCTTTAGTTCCACACTCCCCACCTTCTCAAAACTGCAAAAGCAATATTGGTGAATTGGTTTTATTGTTATTAATTTTTGTGAGACAAATAATGACAATCCAAATTATAGAAAATAGAAAATAAGCTTTTATATTTCTGTCTGCCTTTCCCTTTTCCTCATTTTTTCTCTTTTTCCTTTCTTTTCCCTCCTTTTTCTTCTCCCCTTCTTCCCCTTTTCTCCCCTTCTTCCCCCACCCTACGTAGACTATTGTTCCCCAGCTTATTGGCCCATCATAGTTGGAGTGACAGCTAATTTTTCCGCTCCAAAACACCAATTCGTAAATGCATCATCATTAGGCGCTTGAAGTCTTTGGACAGCAAGTTGCAAGTGAAGGGTGCCGAGCGGTGTCGGTGTTCTGACAATTTGCGCCTCCCCTAAGAATGGGCTTCCCGGTAGCACATATTATGAAATACAACTGAAATTTTTTAATAAATACAACTGAAAAATGAAGCCTCCCCTCCAAATGGCCAACCTCAATTAAATAGTATGAGGTAGCCCATTTTGACAGGGAGAAATTACTGCTCAGAATGCGCTACCCTGTGTTTTGAAGTAAATGCATTATTTTTGAACACATTAAAGCCCTGCAGCGCATTTTGACAGGGAAAAATTACTGCTCAGAATGCGCTACCTTGTGTTTTGAAGTAAATGCATACTTTTGAACACATTAAAGCCCTGGTAGCCCATTTTGACAGGGAGAAATGACCGCTCAGAATGCGCTACCAAGTAAATGCGCATGCGCAGTCTGCGAAGGTAGCCCATCCTGTGGGGGAGTCTCAGAATTTCAGAACACCGGCCCGTGACACTGGCTGCGGTAAGGTCGATTAGCATCAGTGACAGTAGACATAGACCAAAGCCCTCTGGTGCCCAGGGACGAAAAAGAAGGAGGAACAACGGGAAAAAGACAGAGGTGTGGAATGACGTGATGATGAATTAATATTAGCAGTTACCGTTAGAACTAGCCTATTAGCCTGCTTTGGACGATAGCTAGCCTAATTTGCTAATTTAATAAATAGCTAGAGTTAACGTCAGTTACTCACACCTTAAATTAATTTGGAAAAGTTAGAAAGACTATTCAACTATTCGGGGAATAACCTACAACAACATTTTGAAAAATACGCAAGTGTGCTTCACAAATCGTCCACTCTCTGCCTAAAAAAATTTACATACATTTGTGTTGACGTGTTAGCCAACGTTATTCCTGCTTTAATATTACCATTAGTAGCTGGGTGTGACCATCAGAAGCTTTATTTGAATAATATAATGTAACTCCTAATGTTCACATACTCCTCTTATCTCTTCAGAATACGGTTGAAATGTTTTTCTCTCACCCCTGCATATCCTGGTCCACCTGCAGACACCGGCACCTAAGCACAGCCCAGCAGTGATGCAGCATAAGGGTCTCCTGTCCCCTATACCTCAGCACAGCCCGGGCATGCAAAACATGACAAACATGGTATTCTTTACCTTCCTGCGTGAGGAGAAGCTGACAGAAATGTACCTCAATATGTGGGTAGCTGAGAATCGCAGCCACTCTTCCTCTTACAGTGGCTGTTGCTGAAAGGAGCTTCTCCAAGTTCAAACTAATTAATACCTACCTAAGATCTACTATGGAGCAAGAATGTCTCAGTGGACTTTCCATCATTAGTAGAAATCATGTAGTCTTAACACAAACTGTCTTATTATGATCATGTCACAGATGACTTTGCTGCAAGAAATGCAAGGCGAGTGAGGCTGTAGAAGAATGCTAGATGATGCATATTGCACTGAGGTTTCCGTAATATAGTTTTTTGTGTGCAATACTCTTATTTATATTAGATTTATAATATCTTTTTATGTCTGCATTGGTTTCTTTAATACCATATTTTGTGCAATACCTTATTTTTATTTGTTTTAATTTGTGTTTTTTGTTAGTTTCTGAAACAAAGGAATTCAAATGCATAATGCTATGCAGGTACTGTGTGTGGGCACAATGATTGGTGGAGGAAATGGCTGCGGTGCAAATGGCACCAGCTAAATTCTTGCCTAGGGCACCAAATTGGTCCGGCACTAATGCCGAGTCCTCACAGTCTCAGAGTAACTAAACACGGAAACGCATGCATTTATGACTACGATTATAATTAGCTACTTAGTTACAGCAGTTAAATATACAGTGGATGTCAAAATGGGAAACCACTCAATGTTAGCCATGAAGTCCAAATAGCTAAGAATGGTGACCGCCAAATTTATTTTACGAGTTAGATTTATATAGGCCTAAATTAAGCTGGTGTTGTAGAATCAATATGGGCCTGGATCATCGTGGGTCAATGGAACTGCAATAACGGTGGCAGAATCATCATGGATTGCGGCAACATTGTCAAATGTAGGCCTAAGCATTCTCACCAAATATCGACTTATTAAAAGCTGATTTTACGATGGGTTTTGGTAGGCTACAGGGCAATTAGAAGTTTTTTAAGTTACAAAGCTATTTTATATTCGACCACACAATTAATATAAGAAAAAGAGGCAGAGCCTGGTCAAAACTGTGATCTAGCAGAATCGGCACTGGCGCTCTAGTATCATTTGCTGCTTTGCTGTTCAAAGACTTCAATTGCACAATGCTGATGTGTTTAAGAATGGGTGTGTTGGCGCCGAAAAATTTGCTGTCACTCCAACTACGATGGGCCAATAGAAATCATCTTCTAAACCCCGCCCTCATGTGATTTTTGTATTTTTCTTTTGAATTCTTGTCTTTTTTTTTGCTTTTGGATTTTAGTTATACTTTTGGTTATCTTCTTTTTTGTTCGTGGATTTTGCTTTAACTTTGTAGACTTTTGGCACAAATCTCATTCCATATAAATTCCAGTTGTGTCAAAGGCCAATTATGCCAGGGTCGGCTGGCTTTCCATGACTACGCAAAAGGCAAGCCAATCCAATATGTAGATTGGCTACTGTGTGCGCAAGCATGATGCAGTGACACATTAATTGGCTGATAGTCAAGGATTACCCCCCCCCCCATCCCCCCATCCCTCTCATAGACCAGCTCCATGCATAGCTTGACTGCAAACAAAAATAAAGGCTTATTATTGGACGGAGCGCCATGACAGTCATAGAACGTCATTAAATACTAGTGAACACCATTTTTTCGTTCTGTCCGCTCTTATCATGGACGACAGTCGACACGTTTTGCTTGCATTGGCTATTCACCATATTTTAGAACTAAAGTGTGGGCAATGTTCTATTTCAGTTATTTTGTGAGGAACTTCCGGTCGTTTGCCCTAAGCGTTGCCCCCAAGCAAATTGCTCGTACTCTTGCTCGTCGGTTATCATAAATTCATAATGGATTCGCGAAAGATTGGGATTGTGTGTTCAGTTAGGGGATGCCACAATAACTGGCATTATCAACAAGCGACAATTGTTTTTGGAGCAGGAATGTTTTGACCACCAACCAGAAATGAGTGCGGCTGTGAGGCGGCATATGATTTGTACCCACCTCCTAAAGACGAGGAGTCTCTTCAACTGTGGCTCAAGGTTTTAAATATAAATAAACCACCAAAATGACCGTATGTCTGTTCCTATTACTTCGTCAACAAGAGGCCAACTGAAGAGCATCCTTTCCCCGAGAAGTGGATGGGCTATGATGCTCCAGTACAGAAGAGACGGCGACCTCTCATCAGGACATTAACACGTAAGTTACTTGGTTACTGCTTTAGCTAACATTGTAACAAACTAGGCTAGCCGTCCTCAGTTACATCCATGCAGTGTTCAGGCGGAAATTAGTTAGGTATGATTAAATTAAATTAAATTAAATTAAATTAAATTAAATTAAATTAAATTAAATTAAATTAAATTAAATGTAGGCTATTTTTGTTACGTGCTTTTAAACATGACCAGTATTATTTTGTTAAACTTGTGGTCTATTTTGTTTGACAGACGAAGACAATGTTGCCGAATTAGAAGCGCCACTCTGCCACCAATGCTTAAAGATACTGCTACACAGTGGGAGGTTCCAGCACTCGTTGATCATAGCTATTAGTCACAGCTACAAGTGAACCAGGCCAACCTGCCACAAAGAAACACAATTTGGCGGTGCTGAACCCGTAGCTCATACAATCTTGATAAGACAACAAGAATGACAGCAGCTCGGTGTTGTACACTGGCCTTCCTCTGAATGTATTCTTTGATCACGTTGCATATTTACAGCAGTTCTACGCAGCCAACTTTAAAACGCATGTTTCCAATCAAATATTGATCACATTGATGAAGTTGAAGCAGAATCTGTTGCAGTGTGACCTAGCTGAGCGCTTCGCTGTATCACAGGGAGTAGTGAGTAGAATCCTTTCCTACTGGATTGACACTATGGAAAGACATGAGGATCTAAATTCCCTGGCTGCCTAGGGAGACAATCCGGAACACAACGCCGCAGTGCTTTAAAGAGAAGTTCCCCAACACCACCTGTATCATTGATTGTTCGGGAACTTATCTGCAGAAAACGCGAAGTCTTGATTCCAGAGGTGAGTCATACAGCCACTATTACTCCAACAATACTCTGAAGTACCTGGTTGCCATTGCTCCATGTGGACTTGTTATGTTCATCTCCTGCATATGGAGGCAGACGCAGTGATAAATTAATCACCAAAGATTCTGGCTTCCTGGATTACCTTAGGCCTGTAGATGAAGTTATGGCAGACAGGGGCTTCACCATCCGAGATCTGCTGTATGAGAGAAAGGTAAACCTGGCAATACCAGCTTTCACTCGGAAAGGAGGCCAGCTGTCTGACGAGGATGTCACTAGCACTAGAAGGATAGCTAATGTGCGTATACATGTTGAGAGAGTCATCAGACGACTGAAGGTGTTCAAAATCATCTCCCAGACGGTTCCCATCAACCTGGCCTGCAAAATGGACAAAATTCTCAGAATATGTGCAGCACTTGCTAATATGCAGGGTGAGATCATTCATGAGGATGCCGAGTAGTGTACATTTTATATTTATGCAAATTTTTTACACCATTATTAATTGTACCTGATATATGTAGATATTGTTTCCTATCAAATGTAACTTGTACACTTTATACACCATTACTAATTGCACCTGATATATGTAGATATATTGTTTCCTATCAAAATGTAAAATGTACACTTTATATACCATTACTATGTAGATATTGTTTCCTACCCAATTAATAATTTTATTGTTCATACACCTGAGTGCCTGTTTCCTCTGAACAATTGTTTATTTTGACATTTGAAATCCAACTTTAGACAATGGACACTATAATACAAACCTATGAAACCATTAGGCATTTATGACTCAGTCCTTCTTTGCAATGTTCATTGTAGGTATCAAAGAAAATACTAACAAATTGGATTTTTTTCGTTGTTATGACAACAATAGGCCTAATTTTTAAAGGCAAAAAAATAAATAACTATTTAAAAAACAAGTATCTGGCCCTGAGCCTAGATACCACAGAGGTGGACATATTTGGAGCAAAGGGTTAATCTGCCTGACTGGAACTCATCTACTATCCTTGGCAGCAGGTGTGTGAAATACGGTAGAATGCCTTCAGTTTAGGGATAACATGGGTACAGAATTTGACATCAAAAGGTACATCAATGAGAACCGCTCAGATGGAGACCAGACAAGCAGTTTGCAACTCTGCAGACCTGTGCAGAACATACCCATTTGCACCTGCATGTAGTACCCACGAGCTCAATTCGGTTGCAGCTGAGGAACCCCATCCACCAGCTTCACATCTGTGAGTTTACCAGAGAACAGTTCAGTCAGAAACTCACCCTTCAGAACTGGACATTTTATTTCTAACAGTTTATGTGAGTTTACCAACACTCCATCTGGGCTAGCAGAAAGCCATGGCTCCTTGACACACACCATTGTGCCTCTACACTCTAGAATAAACCCACAGCTCTCCATCCATGTCTAGGCCACCTGCCGGTTGTCGTACTTGGTTGCCGAGTTCCCATGGAACCTGGGGAAGAGATGCTCCCGCACAAAGTTGTCAGGATTTGTTGAGGTGCGCACAGAAACCTTCTTTGCGGAGCTTGCGGTGATCTGAAGTTTACGTGCGTCATACCATACATGTGAGGCACTCTGTGCTTTAGTGACTGCCTCCAAGCAGGCATGTTTACACTCATCTAACTGAACATAAACATCATTAAAGGAGGAGCATTTCTGACAGAGCACGTTGATGCTGTGTTCACCATGAGGCTGCTGGAACTGTGTGGCTGCTCCATCAACTGGCTTGGTAGGTTTGGCATTGACACACTTGTGTAGAAGACTCTCTAGTGGAACATTGGCCCTGTCCAAGCTTTTCTTCAGCGCGTCATCGTAGTGGTACACAGGGGTTGGTGGTAGAGATGAAGAAGTGGCTGGTGTGCTGTCAGAGAATTTGTCACTTGGCTGATGAACTTTGAAGTTAATCTCACATAAACTTTTTCGGGCTAAATTTCGCAGCGTCTCTGAGTTCCACTGGCATTGCTCATCAGTACAGGAAACCCCTGTCAATCCTTGAGACACAGCACTCTTCACCTTCACCAAGCAACCTCAGTAAGAGTAGTCAGTGCAAATAGTCAAGCACAGAATACTTAATTACACGGTATCACACAGATCCCTTATTGGTAATTTCCTATTTGATTGAAACGCTCACCATCATTTTGTCCTTACCTTATTGTCATTCGAGATTTGACCATATACTTACATATTGAGCCACCAAAACCATGGCCCATCTGTTGTAATGTTGGTGGAATAACATCCTATATTTTATAGTCAGTTAATCAAAACTGTTATTATACACTGGTTGAACAGTGTATGAAATCAAAACATGTCAGCAATTAAAGTATGACCTTTTCAGAAATGATAGTGGGAGGTCTTACTACTTACCTACGAGGAGAGTCTTATCATACGAGTGTACATGATAAGTTGTGCAACAGTTGCAAAACATAGTATGAGATGAAGACACAAATATATACATGTATCAATATTACACGAGAAATAGAACAAAACAATCAACTAGGCTACATTATTATGATAAGCGAGAAGGCATATAGTTGACTAGCTAGCTAATTACACTACCTTCCATAGTATAGCAGCTGCATGACTACATGACTTCCCACCCCCTGCAACACACGAACACCCCGCAGTTTCCTCAGTGCCGACAGATGAAACCAGAACCCAGGCAGAACGATGGTTCGTTTTACTCTGACTGGGAATGCCATCTGCTTTGAGCAAACACTAAGTTAACATCTTCAAGACAGTGAATTGGCACCGGCCCAACTTTGCCGCTGTGGAAGTATTGATACGCCTCAGTGGATTTGAAGTTTCTTATTTCTGACCCGTCCACACTGAGAGAAAATACAAAATAATTCACAATGTCCTTGTATAGTATTTCTGGCCATTTTTTCATATCGTCCTCCCACTCGTGAATAGTTTGCGGATGTGGGACGGATATACCGTTCACGTTTGACAGACGATTATCAATTCGTTCCCACGACATCTTGAGCAAGCTTAGTGACTAGCTAGCTAGCCAAGGTCGGAGAAAAAGCCTAACGGAAATCTCACACAAAATAGAATGTTGGGGTATTGTTTTGCTTCCGCATTAAAAAATAAGGTGAATTAGCTTTGGCAGTGTGTTATCTGCTGCGTTTTTATAACTTTTTCTCTGAAACTCTTATTGAGCCATATCAATCGATTTCACAGTCGTAGTCCTGATTACTCCAGAAAGGCCTGGCTCTTTTTGTGGCGCTGGCGATGGCCAGAGAAACCAGTGGCAAACCAGCCTCAATACTGCCCTCTGCTGGTGGCAAGCCACTGGCTTCTTGGCAATTGCCAGAGAAACCAGCGACAAACCAGCCTCAATACTGCCCCCGCTGATGGCAAGCCACTGGCTTTTGGCAAATGCCAGACAAACCAGCGACAAACCAGCCTCAATACTGCCCCTTGCTGGTGGCAAGCCACTGGCTTCTTGGCAATTACCAGAGAAACCAGCAACAAACCAGCCTCAATACTGCCCCTGCTGGTGGCAAGCCACTGGCTTTTGGCAATTGCCAGAGACACGAGAAGGGTCCAGCTGCGGCCTGGAGACCATGGGGGCGCGGCGTGAGGAGGCGTGGCGTGAGGAGGTGCGGCGGGATGGGCGTGGAAACTCCGCCCCCAAACGGAAAAGAAGAAGAAGAAGTAGCTATTGGATCCAGGTTAAAGGTCATTTCAAAATAGTAATTTTACAAATGGCGGAACAAAAGCAGCAGGTAGGTAACATTAATCACAGCACAAATTATAATATTTAAAAACGTTTAAAAAAGAGAAGGTATTAACTGAGGTACTATGTAGATGATATTTTGCAAAACAGGCATAGTAGTTATTAAGCTGAAGGTTTCGTTTACTATTAGCGCAAATAATGTTACCGTAGTACTGCTTAACTTTAACTACCAGCTACTATGTGAGTCATGTCATAAATGGAGATACAATTTAAACACGGCCTGCCATAATTACATAAAGACGGTAAGCTACGAGCCAAAAGTGTTGTTGAACAGCTATGCTTTCTACAAAGTACTAGTTGACGATAATTAGCGCAGGATTTTGATGGCATTATTAATAGCTGTAGTTGCGAAAGCTAGGTTAACGTGGATGTAGGTCAAGGTCTACAGTCATTAATTAAGATGATGTAATTTCAGCAATGGTGCATCAGGTCACAGTTCAATACAGCTAAATTTGAACGTAGGATGTTGCTAAAATAACCTTCTATGTTTATAATAATATGTATTCGTTGCAGTTAAACGTTTGCTAGATAAGATGCCGCGTCGAAATTAGTCGACAGAAATCTAACGTGTGTGTTTAGGAGATTATGGATAGGTAACGTTATTTGACGTACTTAGTACCGTCGTTAGTTTGTCGGATACGTTTAAAAGCAAAGGTGTCTTGTATCGGAATTGTAACATAG
The DNA here is from genome assembly GCA_026901105.3 of Galaxias olidus. Classification (NCBI taxonomy): domain Eukaryota; kingdom Metazoa; phylum Chordata; class Actinopteri; order Galaxiiformes; family Galaxiidae; genus Galaxias; species Galaxias olidus. The sequence continues at coordinate 177,613 of JAPMUY010002074.1, read as the reverse complement.
GTTGTTTTTTTCCCCCTTCTACTCAGCTCCATGTTTCTGTTGTTAAAAATGAGTATGATCCAAAATTAATTCCAAAGTCAAAAAATGTGTACCAGTGTCCACTATGCTGGAAGCAGGGAGAGTTCCACATCCTGGTCCCACATTTACAGTGCCACAAGAACAGTGTTGTAAAACATGGAGGTAATGGTGCTAGTGAAACCGGAATTTGTTGCATGTAAAAGCTGAAAGTTCTCAAATGACCTGACTGAATTTATGTGAAAACAATCTGGGCCTCATGATTTTGGTGTATTGTATTGTATTATATGGTAAAGATCAATTGTAAATTATGTACATATAGTAATCTGCAAATATAAGTAATGTATCAACAAATATTCCATTGTTTTACAGGTTTTACTATGTATAAATGCAGCAGAGGATGTGTCAGAAGCGGGCATTTCCACTGTTGCTTCTGTTTTAAATGTATTGTTCGGAGAGAGAACATACTACAACACCTGCAAAAATGTCAACATTTAATGAGGTCTTCAGTGACTGGCTTGACCGTGCCTCCTGCAGTGACTGGCTCCATTCCTCCTGCAGTGACTGGCTCCATTCCTCCTACAGTGACTGGCTCCGTGCCTCCTGCAGTGACTGGCTCCATTCCTCCTGCAGTGACTGGCTCCATTCCTCCTGCAGTGATTGACTCCTCCGTGCCTCCTCCAGTGACTAGCTCCGTGCCTCCTGCAGTGACTGACTCCTCTGTGCCTCCTGCAGTGACTGGCTTTATTCCTCCTGCAGTGACTGACTCCTCTGCTCCTCCTGCAGTGACTGGCTCCATTCCTCCTGCAGTGACTGGCTCCATTCCTCCTGCAGTGACTGGCTCCATTCCTCCTGCAGTGATTGACTCCTCCGTGCCTCCTCCAGTGACTAGCTCCGTGCCTCCTGCAGTGACTGACTCCTCTGCTCCTCCTGCAGTGACTGGCTTTATTCCTCCTGCAGTGACTGACTCCTCTGCTCCTCCTGCGGTGACTGGCTTCATTCCTCCTGCAGTGACTGACGACTCCGTGCATCCTGCATCTCGTACCTTTGTTGTGGGCTCTTTGGGACGAACAAATATGTTGCATGCAAGAGTGAAAAGAACAACATGTTGTTTGTGTAATCTGACTTTGAACAAAAAAAACCTAAAGTTGCATATCAAAAGGCGACACTCCTCAACTATTGCCGACATAAATGAACATAACTGTCTGCCATCGGTTTGCATTGATGCTAAAAGGGCATTTTCGCCGTGGCAAAAACTGCCTCTGGACAAAGATACCCCATTCATGTCCAGAAGCACACATGGGGAAGCAATCATGTGGTCACCTGTGAGTTGGAGAAATGCAAACGAGCATTAGAATTTTCTCAAAGGAGTGGACTCGTGGGATTTGAATGCTGCCATTTGAGGTCTTTGGCCTTCTCTCCAATTATAACGGCAGATGTTCCACTTCGTGATGAAGTCCTGAAAGAGATGGTTCAAACAAAATGGTTTGGTGACGGTACAATGAGAAAGTGCATACATCATAAAAGTTTGGCAGAGACGGAGAGAGGTCCCCTTTAAGTAAAGAGGTTCGTTTGGGAGAAGAAACATTGAACGATGCATTTATATCAGTCTTTGAACCACGGATCTCATTCAGCTCTCGGTTGGGCAGAGTGATGGTCCACTACAACAAGAAATTAAATACCTGGCACTGTGCTTGTTGCAAACCTAAGTCTTCCTGTTTACATAAGTGTATAGCAAAATGGCATCTCTTTCAAACACATCCCAAACAATTTAAGAAAGTTAAGACAACTGAAAACCAGACATTTGGCACCACCACCGTTGATGCTGACTCTTATGCTGATGAGCATCCATCTAAATTTCTATATCCACCAGAAGGCAATTTGCTTGTTCGACTTGTGCAGTACATACAGTTGAGTAAAAAAATTCCAGCTGTTTTGCCTCGGGATGTTTGTGCTGTGCCGAGGATGGAAGATTTGCCCAGGCACTTGGTACCGTTCGAGACATTCTGTGCCCAATGCCCAGGGAAAGTTCCTTTGTCCGAGCCAATTCTTATTACACATAAAGCAAAGATCGTCATGTTCTCTGGTATTGTACAAGGTGCGTGGTATTAGATATTTACACTTCAAACATTTTTCCTATAGCGGTAGTGGGTGGATCTAATTCTTTTCGTTGTGTAAATTTGTATATTCTATAAACACATTTCTTAGTTACAAAACTGCAATGACATCGTTTCACTACCAAAGCTAATAACTAGCAATACAGCATATTTATATTGGGTTACTACTGTAAGGATGATAATGATGAATTCATCTGATCTGCCTTTTTGGCCTGTTTTCTCAGATGTCTCCACATATTGTAGAAGCTGTGGCCTTTGTGGCAGCTTCTACAGGTATCAGGAGTGGAAAGATGGGGTACATAACTTCGATGACCACGTTATTATGAGCATCCATCTTTGTGTATTTTTGCGGAACTCACTTCAGGTAATTCTTTTAATTTTAAAAACATCAACACAATCAATGCATTAACAAAGGTGTTAACCGCTTAACCAAAGCAATAAAAATGATCTGCAAATCTACATCTACATTGTGTTGTGATGTACCTTTTGAGTTAAGCTCATTAATTTACATTGGCTGATGCTTTTCTCAAGTGACTTCCACTAGTACAGCAATATGTAGTAATGTTTTTCTAACGGTGCCAAATCCAGTGCCTTGCTCGGAGTGCATGGGAAGCAATGACAATTGGATAACCCCTTTTTATTTTTTTCAATAGAACCACACTGCTGTTAGCAGGATAATAGAAAGCCTGGCAATCACAAATGAAGTATCCTATCCAAGCCATGATGCTGTACTGCATGCGTACTTGCATTTTGAAGCGCTGACATCGCATCAGTATGACTATTCATGTCTGCACTGTGGTCATCATCCGCCAATTGTAATAATGGATTTACATAAGAAAGGGGTCTTCAGTATGGCTGGTAAGTAGGGAACCGTTATAGTCTCTGTGCATGCATACCTGCTGGGTCTGTTTGCTGATGACTGGAAGACCTCAATCATGGGGTCAGAGAGTTTATCCTTTGCTTCAATGGTGTTGAGGATCATTTAGTTACTGTCATAATCTTTGATTTTCAGTCAGTGACATAGAAGAACCACCACCAGCTTTCAAAGGTGAAGTGGATATTGAAGATTTCTGGAGCTCGGTAGAAAGAGAGATTCTCGGTAGAGGCTTCTTGAAAAGTAAGTTCACACTTGTGTTGATTTTTGGTCTGTGGTTGGTTTTGTGCTTATTTTGATAAAAGGTAATATGTCCTCTTTTTTTTTTTTTAATAGGTAACCGTAACAATCCCTTTTGTGTTGTGCCAAGCTATCATCAATGGGCACCATGGATAGGGCCCCAGACCAGGGCAAGTCGCGTGGTCATTAACACAGAGTATGCTAAAGCACAAGCATCACAGAAGTTCAAAGAGCAGGGTGACGTCAATATTACCGAAGAGCGGCTCACAAATGAAGTCATGAATTTAAAGGTAAACTGTTACACAGTAAATGCATTTGATTTGTGGATTTCAAAATGCATGTTTCTCATTGAGAACATCTACATAGGTTGATGCTGTAAGGAAACTGTGTAAGGAATGCAAGCTTGATTCCAAGGGATCAAAAATGGACCTTGTCATGCGCTTGAGGTCTGAAATGCTTACTAGAAGCACCTATGACAAGGTGTTTGAGAAGGTTTGGGGGGCATCCGGTGAGTGAAGGCTAATATGTACTGTTTAATTTATGAAACGAGATTTATAAGTCATTCATATCTAAACAGTTTATTCAGAGCTAATCTTTTTCTTTATGTTCTCTTTTGAAAGGTGGTTGGGCGGTAATTATGTGCCCGTGTGGGATAGTCTATTCTGTAAAGTTTAACATCAGGGCAGAAAGTCCGAGAGACTACGCTGATATGCTTTTCTCGTGGAAACATTTTCCAAATGTGGTGGTTTATGACTTTGCTAGGGGCTTAGTAACCCACTGCAATTTGAGAGATCCAGCAAGAATTCCTTTTAGTCCAAACGAGGGACGACTTGCAGAGGCAACACCAGAGATTGGATCAATGGCAGCAAAAGACCAGCTTACAATCAATTTGCCTTGGTTGAAAATAAAGAAAGACAATCCTGACACCGATGGTCACCCGGTCACAGGATCATCTGGGCATTATGCCCTCTATGATACATTCCACCAGTTCAATACGAAAGAGGAGAAAGACGTGCTGAGAAGGATTAGCCTGGTTCCAGAACTGCGTGGGTGGCTAAATTCTCAGAAGGCAGAGCAGTTTTTTTCTGAGATGAGAAAAAATAATTATTTTATGAATATGGTTTCTCCAGCCAGTCATGTTTTCTTGATGAGATGCAATATTCATCATCATAATACGATGGTTAATCAAAAGGCACTGGCAGATTTAAAGAAAATCTCTAGAGGGCCCATCACTGTCGATTCGAATGGAAAAGCTGTGTTAGGTATGTATGGGTTTGATGTTTAGATTTTTTGGTCTAGTCAGTCTGTCCTTCGGATTTCATAATTGTTCTGACCAAATATTCATTTTATATAGGATGCTTAGCAGTTTTTCAGACTTTCCAAGCATTTGCAGAGTACGGGTTTTTGCATGATAAAAAATATTCTTGAAACCACACTTTCTATGCGCTTTTGCACCAGCAGTGCGACCAGCGGCTCCTCCGGCATTCCCTCCAGCAGTGCGACCAGCGGCTCCTCCGGCATTCCCTCCAGCAGTGCGACCAGCGGCTCCTCCCATTCCCTCCAGCAGTGCGACCAGCGGCTCCTCCGGCATTCCCTCCAGCAGTGCGACCAGCGGCTCCTCCGGCATTCCCTCCAGCAGTGCGACCAGCGGCTCCTCCGGCATTCCCTCCAGCAGTGCGACCAGCGGCTCCTCTGGCATTCCCTCCAGCAGTGCGACCAGCGGCTCAAGTTTCATTTGAAAGCACCGGTAAAGGAGTAGATGGATTTATGATAATCTGGCACACTCTTTCTCTTTTTTGTATTCAATGTTGCCTTGAGTGTGTGTGTGTGATGTACAAACACATGTATTAGATATTTATTTATAAATGTTTTGTGCATCCCAGGTCGATGTGGAATCCATTGTAAAACTTTAACCAACCTACAGAATGTGCAAGCCAGCCGATTGTCTTGGGGCTTTATGAGACATCACAGACAGGAGAGAATGGTATGGAATTGAAGCAGCTAGATTTTAGTTGATCAGTCATGCTATCTCGTTGAGCAATCAGAATCTTCAGTAGATAGTCTAAACTCCTCTTTCCATTGGTTTCTGAAGAATGTAATGTTGTGAAATATTGTGTGTATATGAAGTTAGAGGGTACTTGTGTTCGATATTCAAGAAGCCTTTGTTTTCCTTACCACAGATTGGTTATGTCATGGATAGGAGACGGCCACAAAATGACAAGCTTTTTGAAGTCGGAGGAGTGTGGTTAACACGAAAAGATCTCCAAACTATTGGACCGGAATCTTGGCTTGAGTCCACTGTCAGTTTACAACAAGTGGTGAATTGTATGGTTTTTTTTGGGATACTGTGTGACTGCTGAAATTTTATTTTATTTTTTTCTAGATCGGGAATGCATGCTTGCATTTAGTTCAACAAATAGCAAGCCTTAAGGTAAGTGTTTTTATTACTAGGAATGTCCACCCAGGTTTTGTTTCACTTATGTGTTTTTGCTACCTAATACCTATACCTGATATAAAACGTTTTATGATCATGTTTGCTATTTTGTGCAGGGCAAAGACATTTACATAGAGGATCTCTATATTGCTGCCACCTGGGGACCACCAATAAGTGCAGACCCTTTTAAACGCTTACCTGTAAGTTGAAGTAAAAAAAAATTGACATGATTTCGGACGTAAGCACACATACAAATATTTAATGATAACTTATTACTGTGTGTGGAAAAATGTATTAATTTAAGGTAAATGCTCACATGAAGGATGCCGTTGTAGTACCCATTTGGACACCTGGCCATTACAGACTCTGTGTAAGTGTGGAAATTTTTTATGCATTCAACAGGATACAATGGGTGGGTGTTTTTTAAATCTTGATTATCTCTCACAATTAATTTTACACTCTTGCCATATGGAGTCATCATAAGCAAATCCTAAGGCCCTCCGCTTGTCTGTTTGGTAGGAGTGCCAACCATTGACTGGCGTCCGACGCTGCCATTTTGCGCTGTGTAGTCCTAAGTAAAGCTGGGACAGGCACAGTAGTTTAGCCATGTTTCTCTGACCTGATATTTTAAGAGCTTGCTGTGAGCTGATTTTACACAGAACTACCTTTCTACATTACAAGAGTTCTGGGGTGGAACTCCACTGTCCATGAGTCAAAATGAATTGAATCATAGGTGTTAACTATCTAATTTTAAACATTACATCTAAAATGTAGGTGCTGAAGCCAAAGCAGACAGAGATGTACTTGTTGGATTCTTTTTATGAAAAAAGATCCGACCCGTTTGGATTTGGTGACATGTCATTTGTCGCTGTCTGCAGGTGTTAATGACAAAAATTTGGTTGTGCTGTTGCACACAAGAGGTTTTGTGCTTAATTAAAGCATGTGGTCCTGTTCTGTTGACCGTTTCTGTAAGTAGTTCATTTCACAGAACGTTGGTCTTGTTCCAGACCTTTGTTTTTTTGCAACCATTTAAGCCTTCAATGCTTTTATTTACTTTCTATTTCGGTCATGTTACTGACCTCTTAATGTTAAGGACCCAATCAGTGATCCAAATATAGTGCAAATGGCTCACCCCAACAACAAAATAAGAATGTGTTAATTCTCTAATTGATAGTACTTGAAGTAATAACCTAGGCAAAATAGACCGCAGGTAAAATTTGTTCTTGAAATGGTTTACCTCTGGTAATCTGTCAACACTGGAGTAAAACTTCAAAATTGTATGTGGATATACACCACATTTATATGGTTCAACATTCACTGCTTGGGGCTTTAAGGTTCACCTCCTGTGTCAATGTTAAATGTTCTTGCATTTATTAACTCCATGATATAGGACAATTGATAGAGGTAATATAGTGACACACTACACCTATATATACAACCGACTTTATTCACCTCACACCTCACCCTCATTGGGTGTGCATCATTGACTTTTTGTTTTTATGCCGTAGTAAAATTGCACAACATTTATCACCGGGTCACTGGAAAAGATTCTCTGGTATTGACATCGTAAGTTTCATAATTGCCTCTTTTTTTATATTTCAGCCCAGATAATGTCCAGTAAGAACATAGTCTTTAACATTTTCTCCTCCATTGTCGATTAGGGCCTCCCAAGTCAGAAGAATGACCATGACTGTGGAATCTTCATGTTGATGGTATGACCAAATTAATATGTAAAATAATAAAATCTGTAATTTATATTGTATGCAGGACTCAAAGTAACCATACAATATTTTTTTTACATAGTATGCACTGTATGTGGTCCTGGACACCCCCTTTGATTTTACTGAGGTATATTTGTAACTTGCTTCTTTATATTCTTTCATTTGTCATGTTTTGGTCAGTTGGTGGGTCAAATCTTTGGCATATTTCGTAAAAACTGGTCTTGTGTGTGGGCTGTTCATTTAAACATCAGACAGTTTGGCAGCTTTATTAACCTGACAGGTTATACATCACTATTTTGCGCTCTTATAGGAAAGTATTTTAATTGTCCATGCATTCAAATACATGTTGTGTCCAGCATAACCCAGATTAGATTATAACGTGTAACCTCTCCTAACCCCTACCCGTTTAGGAAGACATGCCAGCGGTGCGAAAGTGGTGGTGTCTAATGTTGCTTGAGAATTCAAACCCCACAGGGTAAATCATAAAACTACATTTCCTTTATGTGTTGATGCAGGTATGTGGAATTTATGATTAGCCATGTTGTAAATCACATAAAATGATGTCATCATTTTTAATTAATAAAGGAAACATTCGCATTGGACATCTCAAGCAACCACGCTGTTGACAGAGGATGTAGAACTGGAAGGTACAGTCATGATACAACAGCTGGGCAGTGAAGTCTTAATGGAAGGGAAACTGTTTTTATAGGGTTATTGAATGGGAAAGCAAGAAACATTTGTGGGGGTTGGTTGTCAGTGTACAGAGGCTTGAACAAACGTGTTAGTGTATTTTGCATGTTCTATTGGCTTTTTTATATCTTGCCATAGTTGAATATTAAAAGGAGTTTTTCTTTTTACGTTAAGATTTTGTTGAACCAGTCAACAAAAGACGAAAGACAGGTAAAGCCTTGCACTAAATTCCAAAATCAAAGAATAATTTGCTTGGCACTGAGCCATTTCACACTTCAATTTCTTTGTCTTTCGAAGAAACTTCAGTCTCCTCAACATGGAGTATGGTTAGGGTAAGCACACAAATGTTCGAAAAGGAAAAAAAAAATGTTCAGGGGTATTGGCAATAATTATTTATTCCACAATTTGCTCAGTTGGCTACTTTAACCTAACATTTATTTTCAAAAGGTTCCACTTCTAAAATGAAGTCTTTAGTCTTTCATATTGGTGCATTACAAACTAATTGTTAAAGAGCACTGCTATGGTAATTGCTAAAACTAATGTAAGTTGTTGTGCTCCACAGTTACCCAGGGAAATTCTTGTAAAGATTTTCCTCCAGGTCGTCCTCGAAAGAGGGGATGTTGCCCTGTTGGCTTTATCCCTGGTGTGCCGTCTGTTCAGGGACATCGTGGCCGACACTTATTTCAGGACCCAGGCACACTTCCTGTGGATTCGAAGTAAGAAAGACTTATAACATGTGTGGTGTCTTTTCCAATGGAAGAGATAGCAACAATTTACTTCAAATACACACACTAGGAGTCGAATGTGAAAAGTTCAGAAGGGCAGGCTTTATTCAGCATCAAATAAAGCCGAGCTGGCCTATAGGAACACAACTAACTTGTACAGCATTGTCAATGATTTAAATACATTTCTCAAGGTCTACCCCAAGTTCTGGCAACTCCCCAAAATGCAAATAGACATCATTCAATGACCTTTCAATTTCTTCCAGCGGGTCTTGGTATCTATAGATTTTAGCATAACACCTTTCTCACTTCGGGCCCTCTTCTTTTCCTATGGTAATCTCACGTATGAGATCCATTGACCCCAGATCAGCTGTCTTTAACCATGACTTTCTATATATTGATGAGTTTGTCAATTGCCTGCATTGTTTCCCTGTTTAGCCTCTGAAAAGTAACTTTAAGTGTCCTGGAGGACAATCAATCAGAATGAGTTACCATCATTACAAGCATTTGCTTATCCATGCTTCACTCATTGGGGCCTTCACTATATCACATCTCAAACTCAGTACTATCTGATAACTTTACTTAGTAACTAAATGTAATATTACTTGGTATAATTCCTGAATGACTTTTAACATTGATTACACAGGTACACACTTTTAGCACAATATACCATACATGCAGCCTACAATGCATTTGCACGTTTCTCAAAGTGTGGTAAATATTACATTTTAAATTATTCTCTCAACTCAGGTGTTGATCCAATGTGGGAAAGGCGTTCTCCTGCCTACCGAAAGGAGTTTGGTGAAATGTACACTATCAACATGTGCAGGGAGTGTTGTAAACTCTACAAAGAGTGCAAAGGTTTGAGATGTCTTATTTATTTTGCAGTGGGAGACAAGTACTGTTATTGTGTTTTGAGTGTATGCGGTTTTGGTATCTTCCCACAGGCTACATCGGAAATGGTGTACAGGGAGAGATCCGTGGCGTGTTTAGCGAGGAGACAACGCCTGGGTATTGCAGCCACTTCTGCATGATGTGCACTTTGTGAAAAATAGCAAATAAATACTGGTGTACACTTGTGCATTTACTTGTCAATTACTCTGAAACTAAAACTTAATTGATGGAAATGTAATAATGCAATTGTGATATGAAAAGTAAGATTCTTAAGAGTACAACAATTGTTAAGTTTGGAAAATGCAAATGTTGGTAGTTTCCTTTACACAATACTGTGAAAAAAATGGCTACTAGATGGATAACATATAGAAGTAATCATATCAAGTTGTGCTTAAATAGTTAACTATCAGATTACAATGAGAATCCACATTCTAATAGTACTGTTACATATCCATGTTTGTGGAATTGGTAAGCAAAAAGTGCGACTGTTATACTTCTCTTCAAATGTTTTATTAATCCAGTACCATGTTCCTGTTTGCAAGTAAGTGGTCACTCTGGTTGGGGGTTGGTGTTGAATGGTTCATGGACAAATAAGTCAAATTTCATTTTCTCATAGTTATGTTTTAATATTGAATAACTTCTCAATACTTGACTTTTTTAATACAATATTGACCCAAAAAAAAAGGATTAAAAGTAGAGAGGAAAAAAGCACTATTGTATCCCACAACCAATCGGACTACTGAAAGGGGGATTTGGAGGAGCAAATCACTGCAGGCACAGTCTCAACAGGAACCTGGAAAACAATGGAAAATGCTTAATTAGATCAACGTTGAAGCCCTTATGATGGCCTTATTCAATATACAAGAACTAATCCATAAACAAGTACTGTAATAATATAATACTGGTACTTTGGTAACTGCCGTTCACACATGATATGGGTCGAAGAGTTTACTCCATAATGCTTGGCTGAGCAATTGTCACGTGTCTATGTGATTGAAACTTGCCGTTGGTCTGCTACTGTCTAAAGTCATTGCATGCTGTTTAGTAGCATTTACAAAAATGATATCTTGGCTTTGGCAATGTTAGTTGCAATACTCCTAAATAAAACCTTGAGCTACATAACGTTTACTATTTGATAAAACATCATACATAGTACTTCAAAAAGAAATAACTTACTGCTGTGTCGGATACACCGTTTGTTATAAACTTCAACCTCGATATAATGGAGCTACTTTTTTCTTTATTGGGGCGGGGCCACGGTCCTCACGCCGCACCCCCTCACGCCGCACCTCCTCACGCCGCACCTCCTCACGCCGCGCCCCCCTGGTCTCCAGGCCGCAGCCGGATATTAGACATTTTTTATTTATTTACAAATGGGTAAGCAATAAATTACGTGGACACTAAATTGACCGATATAGGCTTTTAACATCTCAAAATCTTTATTTCTATATTATGTAGTTGCCTACTTAATTTGTATTACATTTCTAAAATATTTAATCAAAACATAACACTATCTAAACAATAAATACAACAATGATAGTGTATGAAATCAAAAAGTTTATTATTTTGCAGGGAGATGGCGTCCAGTTCCTCCTTCCCTATCCGGAGCGTAGCGAAGCCATTTTACTACCTCAGCAAATTCTGCCTTTGTGGCCTCCCTACCCTGTGGGGTCTTTCTAAGTGCACCTATAAACACACAGCAAAAAGAAAAATAAGCATTGATGCATTGTCAGTATTAATTGATCAAAAACATTGTGATATTTTATTTCAAAGGGGTCCTTTATCGTTCAAGGGACATGGAAAAATTATCGTAATGGTTATCGTCCTAGGTGTGGAGGCCGCCTTAGACATTAACAGTTATCTAAAGATGTAATAATAAGAACAGATATTTACTCACCAGTGTGATGTTTTTTGTAGTAATGTGGGTTCTGGGGGCCATGGGATGGGATGAAACCATTGAAGGCCATTCCTGAAACATACAAATGTGTGTACACATATATATAATATATAATACAGTACTGTACAAAAGTTTTAGGCAGGTGTGAAGTCTTTAAAGTTAGAAGAAAGAAAAAATATATATATAAACGTTAATTGTTTGTATTTTTTATCAATTCATAAAATACAAAGTGAGGGAGACGCAAATCTGTCTCAAATCAACATTTGGCGTGACCACCCTTCGCCTTCAAAACAGCATTCCATGCCTAAAACATATGCACAGTACTGTATATAGATATGATTATTTATTTCATCAACGTCACTATGACATTCCTACCTACCAATAGGGGGATCGTTGCAGTGCGGGTTCTGGTGGCCAAGGGAAGGGGTGAAACCTAAAGCAAAAAGACACATTTAATATCTAAGTATTTTATTACAATCAAGGTTTTCTGTTTTGAAATATAAAGTATGTTAAAGAACTCTATAGTCATATCTATGTGTAAACAACCATACAAATGTTTACCTACCAATAGGACGAGCATTTGGATGCTGATCTTGGGTATTGAATGACTTTTCTGAAACAAACAAGCCACCACTAACACACATTATTGACTTGAACGTCTGCAATTTCTTTTCTTTTTTTACTGCAACAGAATAAGGAGGAAATCTTACGAATATGGTGTACAGGTGGATAACAGTTTTCAGGGATGATGGGTGGAACAAAACCATCAAAGTTGTTTACTAAAATCGAACACACACAGCAACTGATGTCACGCGACACGCAAGCGCTTGTCACACCAGAGTCTAAAGGCCATTGATTGTAGTTTTTATGAACCAGGATAAGTGAATATTTCTTACCAATAGAAAGACCAATTTTTTTTCCCCTAGATGCCAGTGCAGAGGCACAATGAGAAATCGCAGTGTCCAAAGAGACTGGCTCTGCAAGATCCCTGGGTGACTGATTATAGCCATTCATGTAAGGGGAAAGGATATCGGGGGTAAATTCTGCAACACAGAAAACAAAACAATGGGAATATCTCAATTATTACATTATATCCTTCTGGGCATGGGCGACCATTACACCAAGTACAAAATACAACTTACGCAGTTTAGGGGTGCTGGCAGACGTGCCTTCTTCCTGACTTGCTCGGTGTCAGACAGCTCATTGGATGCGTACAATGCCAGGCGCTTCGTGGGTCTAATGAAGGTAGAATTATAATTACAATAATAATAGCAAAATTACAGAAATAACATTCATATTAAACACAACCCCCACATTTTTTTTCTTTTGCGATCCTCCTCCTCCTCGTCTGATGTAAGGTCAGAGGTATGGGCCCCTGGCGTAACCTTTTTTAGGACAGAGTATGCCTTCTCAAGTGTGTCTAAAAAAGATAAGCATACAAACATAGCATATACAGAGCTTATGTTCATTATACTATTACCTTTATTATACAGTATGAATAGTTGTAATGAACCTTTCAGTTTGATTTTAAATTAAATTCCCTCACTCACCATACGTCTTTAGAATTTTAATTGGTGCATATTTTTCCCAATCCACTCCTACTGGTTCTCTCCTCCTAATGGCCACCTTGGCTCTGGCGTTGTTGCATTTTGGCCAAAAACACATGTCATTTTCCACCCAATGTTGAGGAACAACCTCAGTGGCTAGGTCGGGGAATTCGACCACACACCATTGGCTCTGCATCATTTTATCAGCCATACCTGGATTGTAAATAATGCTACAGTACAAAAAAAAAGAAGCTATACAAAACTTGTTTATTTACAAGGATAGAAAGATATTAAAATTGCTGACAGAAGAAAACCTGGGTTGCTGCGTATTCAGCTCCCATACCCAAGGTCACCACTGCAGAGTGAGCATCAGTGTATTAACAATTAAATAATGTGTCCATGTGTACGTATCCATGTGAATGATTAACCTATGACTAACTGTATTTATTTATTGAGTGAGTGAGTGAGTGAGTAGGTTAGCTGGTTGGTTGGTCTAATTTTGATGAAGGAGAGGCATAGCAGAAAATGTTCCATTTGGCCTAGGCAGGAGGACATACTTCCTTTTAATGTTAGAGACAGGCGCCGTCTCAGTTGTGTGGCATAACAAAGATACCAAGTAACAACCAAGAATGGCAGAATCGCATGGGTAATTGTATATCGGTTCCCTGCACTTAAATCTTCGAAATATAACACAACTAAAGCCATTTTGCTGAACGATTGATTTAATTATGCAAATATCCTCCTCAATCTGTACACAGTTGTCTGCCTGTTTTAAGGTTAATTTACACCTAGGTAACTCAACTATCTTCAATTTATCAATCGGTGGGTTCGATGAAGATTTGACTGTTGATAACTCAGAAAGTCTTTTAACAACTTGCTGGAGTGGATGGCAGGGCTTCCTAACCATTTTCTTAAGTTTACCCAAGTAATTTTCATAACAAAAAGCCGAAATGTTATCAAGGGCGCCATGTAATTTATATTCTCCTGCCAAATGTATCATTTGATGGATGTTATACACTATCTCCCCAGGACAAACATTTGCCATACAGTTCCCCAAAGTGTTTGACAAAAGACACAAGTGTCTCATTGGCAAAGTCAATCATGGCAACAGATAGGTCTGGACTGAGTAAAAGAAACATACCAACAGAAAAAAGCATAAAATTGTCATATATTTGACTCTCAAGGTAATCCTTTAGAACAACTGGTCCCGTATAAAGCATAAATTGACGAAACTCTGTGGCTTTCCACCTATCCATTTCAGTTATAGGTCGTGGCTTCCTAGCAAACTCTAGTGGAATAAATGGTCTCAGATCAACTAGCTCTGCTGAAATGGCATCTACAGTTTGAGAAGAGATCTTCACTTGGAAATTGTTCCCTTTTATCCACATATGTAAAAGCTTCTTCATAACTCCAAGGCAGCATGCATGCATATAATCAATAGGAAAGTGATTAATCATGTCGCATGTGTCAGAGAGTGGACCTAATGTTTGATTTAAATGATGTTCTTCATCTTGAAGTTGCAAGAAGTTGGCATGTGTTCTTAGGTCAGCATTGGTGTCGGAAAATGTCATTTTGTTTCTCCACACACCCTGCACAGTGCATTTTTCACAGCCTGAATAGCCATTGTGTGATTTTATGTTTTTTACATATGCTCTGGCAGGTGCATCACAAACAAAAGAGGAAACCACTACAATAAAATGGTTGTCATGAGAAACAATTCCATCCCTAAGTATAATCCTAAATTCTGTGGTGAACTGTTTAAGATATTCCCATACAGATTCTGGTTTTTTTGAACCACAAAATAAGCCAACTAAAAGGGGACCTGGTTTTGTCGCAACTGACTGTAGCCAGGATTGGCCAAAACTGAATTTTGCTGCTTTTAAAAAGTGGAAGGCCGTCAATGTTAAACTGAACTTTAAGTAATTTTAGATTTTGGGGGATATCTGATAATGTCTTAAGGACAACTTGTAAACCTTTAACAAGGCCAAAATGATAGTACTCCCCATTGCAAATTTTGGTGGTTGAAACGGAAGTCTGGGTGCCAAGAAGTGTTCTAGCATCTTTTGGAAGTCCCAGATCTGGAAATTGAGATCTTAAAATACACAAAAATACACAAAAGTGCCGAAATGGCCATCAAAGATATTCCAAAGGATGATGCCCAGCTCTGTAATTTGGAATTTAAACTTTCACTCATCATATCTGAATCTGGGCTATCCGAATCTGGGCTATCAGTGTCACTTGACTCTTCTGAAAGATTGAAAAACAAATCTTCATCAAGAATGCTTGAGTAATCGATAGAAATATTTTCTGGATCATCATAAGAATGATCACCATGATCATCATCATGGGGATGATGATCAGTGTTTACTTCCGAATATATTTGTTGAAAAGCAACTTTTTCTGTGGAATATTTTGAAGAATAATTTATTTGGGCAGACGTATTGGTGCTTAATCCGATTGAATATCATGCTCTATTTTGTGGAGACTACTTAACACCTTTCTCCTTTTGGTCCAATATGATGCTGCCATCATAAAAACAATAAAGTGATGCAGGGATTGAGGCTATAAAATATATATATATATATGTAGGATGATTTACCTTCACAGTGATAACAGTCCATCCATGATCACAGGAACACAGATGACATGAAAGACAACAAAGAGTCATGGTCAAATATATAGTTTTATCTTTTTAATAATGTGTTATGCCTTTTTTAGTTTCCTGAGAATTAGGCATTAAAAGGAGGAGGGACGTTTACTGAAGGCACATGACACACTGACAGGGCAACTAAACGTTTAAAACTGACTGTCATTGAAAATGTCTGAGTATAGAAAAAATTTGCTAATTAACGTTATGATTAGGCCTACGTTTTAAAATAAAAATTATCATGGTAGAATTTTAACGGGGCAAGCAATTGACATTCCGAAACTAAAGAAATTAGCTCTCCTAACATTAAGTTCAACTGTCAAGCTAACGTTGAAGACTAGCTAGCTACATTACGTTTTCGCTACATTGAAGCTGTGTTTCACAGTAACGTTACAGAAAACAGTCAGCAAATCAGTCACAGTCTCTCAACCAAAATACACTTTGAACTTTATATTTATAGGGGCAGAATAAAATTATCTACTTACCAAATTTCGGGAAAATAATTACTCTGTCTGACCTCAGTATAGTAGTTGTCCAGTTGTAAACTTTTACAGTTGAAAGTTTTAGAAAAAAATCCGTTATTTTAAGTTACAGTAGGAATTCCAAACAGCATTACTCACGCGGCACAGATAGGTTGAAAACCCGATGTTAAGCACGCACCGATTAGATACATTGTTCCACGACGTTGAAACAATGTATCTACCTCGACCTAACACATCGGTCAACAGTTTCATCGACATCCTATGTTGAATCAACCATTGAAAATACATCGCCGACCGATACTGATGTATATAACCCAATTTCAACGTCTATTCAATGTTTGATTGTTATCTGGGTAAGTATCTGTAAGGGGGCAAATACTTTTGCACAGCACTGTATGCTTGTCTGTATTTTCAGCTCTTGCAGCAAAATACTTAGACTTTTAGCCATTAATATCGACGTATTTACAGATTTGTCTACACATTTACAGATCTATGCACGCATTCACAGATTTGTCTACACATACAACTCTCAATACACAAATCTGAATGCAGACGGATATTTTTTATACACTTACAAACCTGATTACGACGCACGGATTGAGATACAGATACACAACTCTCCACACGCTTTGCAAATAGTTTTGCTACAATAATGACCCCATATAAACAGATCACTCCCTGTGGCGTGTTTTACTCGGCTGGTGGGAATACCTATATGCAAGGGTCAGAAACAATAGCTTTCCGCGGTTCAGGGCTGTTTGTAGGAAGATGTTGGTGAAGCTAGAGAGACTACGTTTATTTGGTTGGTTTTATATTTTTTAGGTTATACTATATCATGTGGGGCTATATGATTGATCTGACAACAGAATTGTACTTGTATTAAACCACAAAACACAAAATAATGGAACTATAAAAACATTTGAACTAGCAGCTAAGAACAGGGAAATTGCTCTCCATTCTTGAGGCCTGATATATCAAATTAATTTGATTAAATATATTTTTTCTTGAACACAATCAAACAAACCGTTTCTGTTTGATTGATGTAGTTTCTAAAAAAAAAACATTAAATTAATTTGGCTACAGGTAAATGGCAAATGTGTGTATTTTCAGGACCTTGGACAGCAGAAAACTGCAGTTTAGTCAATATGTTATTCCGTGCAAAAGCGTAGCAACTCGTTGGCTAACTTGTGCGATAAGAATTCCATCACCATCCTCATTTGAAAACTAGAGACTAATGTGGTTTGCTGTATTGAGGCGTCCTCTAACGGCCGGTGCACACACCAACACAGCACTTCTACTCCGTTACAAAGGGAAAGCAGCAGAGTAGGCAACGGGATCGTATAGCTTGGCGATCCGCGAAAAAATGGAACGTAAAGTTGCCCGGGAGTTTAGGCATAAGGTAATATCCTTGGTATCTGTGTTGTTTTTAGTAAACTTTTACTGCTTCTCAAATAACGTTAATAATCTGTAGTCGGCCTACCTATTGAATGTAGCTTTATTTTTCAGACGCGTGTAGACCTAATTGTAAACGCATTGTTTAAACACACAATAGTGTTTTAATAATGGCCACAGTATTGATTGAGGAACATATTTGTTTTATTTGTTTATTTTTATTGTAGACAATTTGATAGCCCACAGGCAAATTTAAATAGCTTAACTGCTTTCCCTACTTCATACTTACCTCATACTTACCATGTTTAAAGGCTGGTTTGCTCAGTGTCTCTCAGGCCTACCATATTTAAGAGTTTTTGTGAGCTTAATTATAACTTTCAGTAGTTTAAGAGAAGGCACACTATGTTGGGCCATACCTATAAACTGGGACTAAGGTAGCCTACCTGCCATTTTACACCTAATCATTAGTTCTACATTGCATGCTGGTTTGAGATAGCCTATCTATGTTTTTCTATCATATGTGTGATCCTCCATATTTTATACTAAAGCTTGTGTACAGTATACACTTTTCTATTGTATATATTTTTTGTTTCAATGTAGTAAACAGGCATACAAGTCTATTGTACTTTTTTGACTATGCTGTGCTGTAAATATATGAATAAGAGACAACCAGGAAGAAGAGAACATGATATGTTCAGGGTGTTTTTTCCCCAGGCCAGATACTAGGCCATCTGAGCAGGGCAGAGTTCCATATTGCAGACCTTGACAAAGGGCAGTCCTCCATTAAGTTATTCATACAGTGTCAATGTTGACCAGCTGAGCGGAAAGGAATGGGAAAATGTACAACAGCAATTAAGGAGCCGACTGAGGCAGGGATAACCCAGGACAACAAAGCTTTGTTCTAGACGGGGGATCTTTGTCATTTAGGCTACTGCCTTATTAGTGTTTGTATTTGTGTATTTAATAGGGATTTCCATCACAAAAACAAAATGTTATGTCACGTTGCATGATCAACTCGTCGGTTCAGATTACGTGAACTAATGTCAACGTGAAGTTTCTCTATTCTGCATGCATGTGGCCTGTGGCTTTTATTACCAGCTTCATCATTTTATGGTTCCAAAGTCTGCTCATAGTCAGTCTAAAAGCCTCTGTGTTCCTGAGTCAGAATAGCACACTTTATGACACCATATATATAAACCATCACCTCTTTCCAACCTAGCAACCTTAACACAGCCTGGGCTACAGCAATATTCTTTTGTGATTACCAGTGACCAAGGTTGGTACTCTTAGTATTATGATGACAGAGTGGTTTTCACAACCAAATGTCTGCAACCAAATCTCGCATCATCACATTGTTGGAGTAAAACATAATTTACAAAGAAAGCCAAGCTATTTCAGAAATGGCAATATTATTAAAAGTGTGTGGGTGTGTGTGTGTGTGTGTGTGTATGCATGTGTCAAGCCATGCTAGTTTGCTTATCACAAAAGAGAAATCGTGAATATGAATGTTTCCATCCACGTCGTTGGAGGGCTTCTGGTCACAAGGATGTAAGATGACACTGCGGACCTCACCGCTCCAACCTCCGCTCTAACTCACCTGCCTATGCAGTGATGATATGAAAGAAGCAGTCTATTTGACCACTTTTGTCTGACTGGCTACACCTGGGAAGTTACTAATAGTATCCACACTGGGAGTGGTCACACTGGATATTTGAGGCTGGAAGAAAAGCTTTACCTCCTATTCTGGTGGTGAAACCTTGCAACTTTTATCTTGTCTGAATAAGGAAATGTGCTACATTAGTGATTGGCCAAAGCGTTTCCTCAAAACCTTTCTGCAGCAGCTAAGCTGCAATCAGGTTTGTATATCTAACAGCACAATTTATAACACACACATGCACACACACAGACGGATTGCCCCCAGCGGTGCAGGGGGCCGCAGGGGAGGAGAATTCTACAGTAGGAACCGGAGTAGCCTGGGCTGAACAGTGGAATAACAGTGCATGTATCTGTTCTGAGGATTGGAGTAAATCCACAAGTTTCTTTGTCTCGCAGGTGGAGCTGCTGATTGACAATGAAGCAGAGAAAGACTACCTCTACGATGTTCTGCGGATGTACCACCAGTGAGTAATACGTCTTTCAGTAGTCCTAGCTTCTTTTCACTTGCATTAGTTGTGTTGCCTATTGTGTCTGTTATTTTTTTATTGTAGTATGTTTTGGTCACTGTTATTTTTCAACCATTAAATTTCACTACTGTTTTGTGATGTACAGTAAAAGATACCTTTAGTTTAAAATATGTTACGTTTTACTCATCCTAATAATAGCACTTGTGGGCTGAGGTGTTTGCTGGCCCATATATGAGATTGTGTGAATGTTGTACGCAGTACATGTGTTTGATATCGTGAGAGATTTGTTTTTGTTAACATCTGTGATGATAATGATAGCAGAGGTAGTGTGAATGAAGTCAGAAGGTGCAGGTTCCCATGTAATCTTTCTATAGAGCGAGAGCTCAAAGCCCCTGTTGGTTAGGACTCTGATCAGTTTCCACTTCGCTCTGCCAAGCCTGGCTAGCTGTTCACAAAAGCCTCTTTGCTTTTCATACCGGAGTCAGGAATGAAATGGCACATGTTAATAATGAATGAAACGGACCAGGTGTAGGCTATTGTGCATTGCCCTATTGCCAAGGTTGGTTACTGTTTTGTTGCATTTATTGCATTCATTTAGACTATAGGCTAATGTATGCTCTGTTCTAATCTCTTTCTTGTTTTCATAACCTCCCAGGCTAAGTACTTGCCATCTTGTAGCATCATGTTCTGCCCTTGTCTTTTTATCAGGTCTATGGAGCTGCCGGTGCTGGTGGGAGACCTGAAGCTGGTTATTAATGACCCTAACCGCCTGCCACTGTTTGATGCTATCCGGCCCCTCATTCCACTTAAACATCAAGTAGAGTACGACTCACTCACCCCGAAGAGGTCTCGGTAAGTGCCACCAGCTTGGTAATTGTAATGTCCCCTGTTATGTATCATATATTGCTGATGGTGAATATGTTCAGGTGGAATTTCCTGTGGTTTAAAAAAAAAGTTAAACAAACACAAAAAACTTAAGCCTGCATGATGCCTGCCTCAACTTTCTCTATCCAATTCACATGAGTGTCCTCCACCTCATGCTGTACAACCCAATTCATGCCATGCACATCCCGATCCATTGCTGTTCCTTAGTAAGTTGAAGGAGGTGCGCTTGGACCGCACTCATCCCGAAGGGCTGGGTCTGAGTGTCAGAGGGGGTCTGGAGTTCGGCTGTGGACTCTTCATCTCACAGATCGTTAAGGATGGACAGGCTGACAACGTTGGCCTTCAGGTCTGTGTGTGTGTGTGTGTGTTGGTTTGTTTTAGGAAACATCACGAGATGGAGAGAAAATCATGTGTGATTGATGTTCCGTCCTGATAGATGTAAAGTCAATTAGGTCCTATAGTCTTGAACTGAAGGAAATTAATTAGAAGGGAAAATAGGACAAAAGCTTTTTATATTTCTGAACTGATAAAGTTGAATTATGCCAGTGTTGTTGAGTTTAAGGTTAGTAAGATATACCAGGCTATGAAATATAATATATAAATATAAAATAGAATAGAATATTAAAATTGCTCAAATATAATTCACAAATACACCAATTGATAACCTCTGTGTGACCTCCAGTTGGGGGACGAAATTGTGCGCATCAATGGGTACTCCATCTCCTCCTGCATCCACGAGGAAGTCATCAACCTCATCAAGACCAAAAAGACTGTGTCACTCAAAGTCAGGCGTAAGTGTATCAGAAGCACTAACTCTATGACTCAGTAATGTATTTTGAAACGTGTAGCCCATTTTAAGACATAAAATGATATTGCACAAAGTGTAGCCTCCTTTGCAGTTATTGTGATCTGGTACTTCAATGAGCATGTTGTTACTCTTTTTCTCTTGGCAGACGTGGGGCTGATACCATTGAAGAGGTATAAGCAATTTGGATTTTTTTTTTTTACATAATGTATTTTATGAATTATGCCATTTTACAAATTTATAGTAAATTAAGCTTTGAGATGACAAGTTTAATGTTTTGACAAGATTCCTTGAAGTAAGAGAAAATGTTGTAGGAGTGGTTGTGAATTTTTGGATGAAAAAATTACATTATTGTATTTCTTTTCTCTGTAGTTCATCAGAGGAGCCCCTTAAGTGGCAGTTTGTGGACCAGTTTGTGTCTGAGTCTGGGGTGAGATACTGAAGTTGCTTTAAAGTTGAAAGAACAGAATCTTCCGGTGTACTACAAAGTACAACCTAATATAATATTTTACTGTGAACATCTCTATGTCTATCTCTCTCTTTCTCTTTTCGCTCGCCCAGGAAAAAAAGACAAGTGTGGCAGGCCTAGCGTCGATTGGCGGGAAGGAGATTAAGGAGAAGAAGGTGTTCCTTAGCCTGGTGGGCACCAAGGGGATGGGAATAAGTATCTCCAGTGGCCCCACACAGAAACCTGGTATCTACATCAGTAATGTCAAGCCAGGCTCCCTCTCAGCAGAAGTAGGATTGCAGGTACGGTTTCGGTCTATTATTTTAGTGCGTTGGTTTGTGTTTTTTTTTATTGTGTGTGCTAGTACTTCAAGGAATATAATCGTTATATTTTGTGTGTTGTATAAGTGGCCCAACTTTACCAATTTATGTTGACTTGCAGATTGGTGACCAGATTGTAGAGGTGAACGGTGTGGAATTTACCAATCTTGACCACAAAGAGGTAACATTTTTGATACAATATAAAGAAGGAGGTGCCCCCTGCTCTCCCATTGATTATCTCTTGTTAAAGAAATTGACTTTACATTTGCAGCTTTAAAATCATTTAAGTTTTAAATATAGCGTGTCAGTATGAGGGCCTCTGGCGCAAATATTGAATCTAACTAAATGATTGATTGATTTCCGATATTCAAGATGCATATGCAAAATTATAAATTAAACATGCATAGTTTTTATTTTTATTTTAGTTTTTTTCCATATGTTTTCACAGGCTGTGAGGGTTTTGAAGAGCAGCAGGAGTTTAACAATTACCGTTCTGACTGGGGCTGTAAGTAAACTTTAAGCCATCCCCTTAACACTTTATATCGGCCTATGTCTGTGCTCGGAGCAGGTAATTCGGGCTATATTCATTTATTCAAGACACAGAAAACACTCATATGTACACAATACTGTTTGTACAGTACAAGTTGCAGCCTGTGTATAATATTGTAAACTGCATGCAGAGAAAAATGTTTGACATTATAATAACCTAGACCATGTCTCAGGTGTATTTTCTGCGGAGATGAGACATTTGTCACCCGCCAAGTAATTTTTCAAACTGCTGCCTAACAGGCCTGGAAGATACATAGACCTCTGTTAGAGAGACTCGCTGTCTCTTCTAATTTAGGGCTTCTTGGATAGCCGGATGAAGCAAATTGCTCATCCGAGAGAAGTGGATCCCAAACACATACGATAACCACCTCTCATTTCCAGAGCTAATAAGATAACATAATTGAAGAAATAAACAATCTCGGCCATTCTCATTTGGTTGAAACAAACTTAATTTTGTTACTGATGAAGCTTTAAACCCCTTGTTTGCAGACTGTAGTTGTTTATCAAATATTAATACAGTATGTTGAGTACAGGTCATTGAATGTATGATCAAAAACATGTACATATTATTCAGATTTTTTGCTATGGATTCTTCCTGTTAAGAACCAATGTGTATATTTAGATTTTGGTGAATGGGCAGTGATGAATGGGGAGTGTGCTAATCAACTCCCATGGTGTATCTTGACTGACTCCAGGGCAGTGAGCTGTTCATGACAAACGAGGAGCGCATGGCGGTGGAGGCTCGTCGGGAGCTGGATAGACAGGAGCTTATGCACCAGAAACGGGTGGCCATGGAGACCAATAAGATTGTTAAGGAGCAGCAGGAGAAAGAAAGACAGTGAGTGGGTCTAAAGCCAGCACTTACTCTCCTTTAAACATCCAGAGATAGTCAAGATAACTGGTATGGCACATATGAACTGTAGATACTACTTTTCAGAGGCCACTCTGTGTGTCACAGGGTGTTAAAGAGGGAATGGGCCTCTTCTACAGGTGTAATGGCTCCAGCAATTAGGATGAAGATTTCAGAAAGAAGAACAAGCTTACACATTGTAGCATTAGTGTTATTCAAAAAGTAAAAGTCATTTTGGTATGCTGTCCATTGCATTGCCCGGAACAGTAGTTAAAACTGCCTTTACACAGAGCATAGCAGTATCTTAGTTATGTTGAGATGACTAGTTATGCAAATGTTCCATTGTAGTTGTTAATATATTAACAAATTGTTGTTTTGCCAAAATACGCATATGTACGTTTTTTTTACGAAGACAGAACCACATTTTCCTTTGTTATTCTTTTTTTATGGTTAATAAGCTTCTGTGCGTTATTGTGCCAGGGCTATTTTTGAAAGAACCAAGCTGTAAAAAATACTTAACAATATTTCAGCTTATGTTGAAAAACAAGGTTGACATAGAGATCCTCTTTGATTGTGTTTTAACAGGAGAAAAATAGAGATATCACAGAAAGCAGCAGAGGAGGAGGAACGCTATCGGAGGGAGATGGAGAAGTATGTTCATAAAATCATTTGCATTTTTACCGCTTTTCCATAAGAATACACAAAGGTTATGGCATATAAAACCGGGATGTGATTAAAATGCATATTCCATAGCTGACTGCCATAATTCAAAGTAACCTATCGCAACCGAAATTGTGTAGGATTGATGCCGCAGAAAAGAAGCACCACAGAGACTGGGAGGAAGACTGGGGTGACCGGCCCAAGAGCCCCAAAAACAACAAAGGCCAAAAGAGCCCCTCTACGCCTTCGCCCGAGATGAAAACACCACCCCCAAAATCAAAGAGCTCTGGTAAAATGAAAAGACAGGCCCGTAAATAGCGATAGATACTTTGCCTTCTGTGAGTATGATTGCTACACACTACTAAAACAATGTGTGGTCTTCTTTGGCTACCAAAGAATTGAAGTATGTAGAAAGAGTTTGGTTCTGCAAGAATATTTTTCATTCTAACTGGAGAATACTCTTCACTATTTCGAGTTCTGTGTGTTGTGCATGTTGTACCAGATCTATACAGTATGTATAGATCAATGGCACTTGTGAGGGAATGCCTTTGGTTAACGTGTTTAATGTTTTTGTTTCAACTTTACTCTGCATGCTCTCTATCTGCTCTCCATTACCCTTTTTACTACCGTGTGCTGTGCTTCACTTTCACCTCAAACTCAATGAAGCAAACCTATTTCAAGAAGTGGATGAAGATGAGGATGAGGAGGAGGAGGAGGAGGCAGCTCAGGGGAGAGAAGTGAGTTCTGGTCCCTACAGTGTAAGGTATCAGAAGATATCACCTGGTTTAAAGTGAAATTCTAAAACCGTGCAGTTCATGCACATTCTACATTTCCTTTGACAACCAAAATCAGTGAATTACTTCTCCGATTTAAGGTGGCAGTTTGGTAGGTTTGTCTGCACTGTTGTCTATGTAGTTTCATGAAAATAGACTACAGGCAATTTTCTTTTTGAGGGACCCGTCTTTTTGAGTGATTCGAGTCTTTGGTATTATTTTTGACTTAAAAGGAAATGGTTGAAAGGACTTGTGGGATTCAAACCCCCTATCGTGCTTAGCTTTTATGTTGGATTCAGCACTGCATGATTCTTTTATATGTGTTTCTTAATCCTAGCTTTCGGTTGGTTTTATCGATATGAAGGAAAGCTGCCCACACTCCGGAAGGTATTTTGTGTGGTGTGAGTTTGGTGCTCTTTTAGTGTCCGTTGATGTTTGATAAATAGATAAATAATGTTATTTTCGCATTGACAGTAATTGTTTGGAAAATTATCTTTACTTTTAATTTCAGTCTTAGACTAGTTACCCATCCAAAGTATGTTTTGATTGAAATGTTGGCTTTGCATGGTGTGGAGTGGTCTGCCATGAAATGGATTCAGCTTTCACTCCAACTGTTTGTAATGATGCCCCTGATGGGGACACTTCAGAAAGGGGAGAAGAAGAAAAAGAAGAAGAAGTCATCTAACACGGACACCCTCCAGGAGCAGAGAATGAACAAGAAGGAGATGGAGTTTGAGCTGAAGCTGGCCAAAGAGAAGGAGGAGATGCATGAACGAGAGAAGCAGTTGAAAATCAGTAGGCTGGTCCAGGAGGTATGAGCCAAACAAAACGTTGAGATACTGCGCAGGGTAATAAAGGCCTTTGTGATTGTGCTTCTGTCATGATGTAACTGTAGCAACCGTTGTGCGATTCGACCCCACCACTCCTTCCGTGGCATGACTGACTCAACCGTTGTTGTGTGACCTCTGACCCTGTGTTACACCCGCCTGTGACCAAGGTGTCAGAGACTGAGAGAGAGGACCTGGAGGAGTCAGCAAAGGTGCAGCACTGGGTGGAGCGACTTTGTCAAACACGAATGGAGCAGATTTCATGTGTAGAGAACGAGTCCCCAGAGGTACATAGACACCCTTTTCTCACCGCGCGTGTTTATCTTCGGTCAATATTTTAATAGACGCATATTGTCCATTAAAAAGTCCATCTCTATACATTTTTCTAGTATAATAATGGTAGTTTACGATGACAGAGTCTTATATGACTATGATATAGTTGCCTGCTTTAAAACTCGTGAATGAAAAGTGTGGATGTGGGAGGTTCTGAGAGACTGAGGTTATCCTTCAGATGTCCCCGCCTCGATCTCCTGCCTCTGTGCCTTCGACGAGGCGCTTTCCGGGGGGTCTCCAGTTGGCCACGACCGACCTGGACGATATCAACTTGGACAATGTGGACCAAAGTCTGAGGGGCCCTATGAAGAAGCTGGCCCCTACCCAGCCCAGCTCCAACTACCCTCCTCCTCCCCTGCCTCTCCCTCCCCCCTCTCCTAAGCTGAACCCCACAGTTCCTAACTATTCCCCTCTCTCCCCACAACGCCTACCTCCATCTAATCTCACTTCCAGGAGGCCTCCTTCCGGCACGGCTACCTTGGCAAACCGGAGACGCCAGCCCTATTCCAAACCTGCTCCACCTCCTCCTTCTCCTCCTTCACCCCCACCTCCTCCCTCCCACTATCCGCCTCCCTCCCATTCATCCAGACCGTCCTCCTCCCTTCAGCCCACTCCTCGTCCTCCTCCTCCTCCTCCTCCACCTCCTCCACCTCCTCCACCACCGCCGCCGCCTCCCCCACCTCCTCCTCAGCAGCACCCCGAGGAGAGATCGGGGACTCATGGGGGATACCACCACCAGTATCACCATACCGCTAGTCCTTCTGAGCAGAGGAGTGAGTGGGAGTCGGGCGGGTATCTACCTAGGGGAGGCTTTTACTCGTCCAATCCCAGTGAGATGTCCTACCCATCAAGCCCCAAGGTTGGGCATTTCTTAAATTCAGTATTGTGTGCTTTCACTTTTTTATTATTACATTAATCTTACTTTTTCGTTTCCTTGAAGTTATCACTCATTCAGACAGACTCATCTAAGAAACCATAGCAAAGAAAATTGTTACAGAAATCAGTGATTTCTTCAAAGAATAGGGATAGGAATGTAGATGTTGATGCAACCAGTATCTTGCTGCATGTCCAGTGCGAGTCGGCATGGGAATTTCCATAACAGAAAAAGAAACAGCAAAAGATTGTTGTTTGTTTGCAGTGATTGTGTGATAGGTATTCAATAATTCCTAGCAAAAATTGTGTGGTGTTGTTTTGGTTTGGCTACGTTGTGGGCTTTTTATGTTACGATTTTGAGCAATACTTTGGACACAAGTGATACAGGATGTGAGTCAGAGTGTGCCGATTGTTTGATATTTCTTTTGTTAGTGTGGGTTGCACGTTTCGTCTCTGCTGCCTTCGTTCTTTGTGTTTTAAATTAATATTCCTGTAGTGTTCAATAAAGGGAGAGGTTATTTTACTGTGGTTCAGGTTATGAGGAACACATCCCATGCCAGTCGTTTTTCTGCTTCAAGCAATTCCTTGGTAAGCCACCTCAATACATAAGATTCACCAAAACAAATTATAAAAAAATTATAGTTTCATAAATTGTCAACAGAATGTTTGGAAAAAAACATTGCTCCATGCTTTTCAAGGCCTATGGCTACTAAATCCCTTAGCATAGGCCTTGCTAGTTTGTTTGAGTGAACATAATGCGCTGCCTACTGTAAAGTTGTAACCCTGTTTTTTGTTCTTGGATGGGATGTGAATGGTCTTTCTCAATAGCAAATAGCCCCTAGCCCGCCCAACCAGAGGCGGCAGACGGCCCCTGTCATGTCTAAGCCCGTTATGCTGCCCCAGTCCCAGACACAACGAGCCGATACAAACCGAGCTGACAGACACCGATCTGCACTACGTACAGATGGTCTGGTAAAGTAAACTTTACCGAACTCAGATCGTTGTGTGGACTGGGGAAGGTCAACTGAAACAAATGTATTGCCACCAAAGCTTCATGCACTCTAAAATAGTAACAAAAGGAGAACATTTTGAAATGTTGAACACATTTGTTATTTGAGGTTTGATGACATTAGCTTTGAAGTCTCTGTTAAAGGATGTATAGCTGTGTCCCAGATGGAAAGAGAAAGAGAGAGAAAGAGGGAGAGAGAGAGATTTGATGGATAGTGATTCTTAAACTAGCACTGGACTCCTTGTGTTTCTCAGACAGACACGGAGATTATTAGATTAGACTACAGATTAATATAAGTAACTTTCGCCTTCGTATCAGACAGCTAAATATAGGACAAATAGATGCTGTAGACGGGAGACAATTATTTCATACTTCATATTATACAGTTAGGCCCAAAAATATTTGGACAGTGACACAAGTTTTGTTATTTTAGCTGTTTACGAAAACATATTCAGGATACAATTATATAATCAATATGGGCTTAATGTGCAGACTCTCAGCTGTAATTTGAGAGTATTCACATCCAAATTGGAGCAAGGGTTTAGGAATTACAGCTCTTTAATACGTAGCCGCCTCTTTTTCAAGGGACCAAAAGTAATTGGACAATTGACTCAGAAGGCTGCAAAAAAAAATAACAACGCTGCATGGGCTCTTCCCTCATTAACCTGTCATCAATTAAGCAGTTAAAAGGTCTGGAGTTGATTCCAGGTGTGGCGTTTGCATTTGGAAGCTGTTGCTGTGAACACACAACATGCGGTCAAAGGAGCTCTCAATGGAGGTGAAACAGACCATCCTGAGGCTGAAAAAAAAAGAAGAAATCCATCAGAGAGATAGCAGAAATGTTAGGAGTGGCCAAATCAACAGTTTGGTACATTCTGAGAAAAAAAGAGTGCACTGGTGAGCTTGGGAACTCAAAAAGGCCTGGACGTCCACGGAAGACAACAGTGGTGGATGATCGCAGAATCCTTTCCATGGTGAAGAAAAACCCCTTCACAACATCCACTCAAGTGAAGAACACTCTCCAGGAAGTAGGTGTATCAGTATCTAAGTCTACCATAAAGAGAAGACTTCATGAGAGTAAATACAAAGGATTCACCACAAGGTGCAAACCATTAATCAGCCTCAAAAATAGAAAGGCCAGAATTGACTTTGCCAAAAAACACCTGAAGAAGCCAACCCAGTTCTGGAACAGCATTCTTTGGACAGATGAGACTAAGATCAACCTGTACCAGAATGATGGGAAAAAGAAAGTTTGGAGGAGAATTGGAACAGCTCATGATCCAAAGCACACCACATCTTCTGTAAAACATGGTGGAGGCAGTGTGATGGCATGGGCATGCATGGCTTCCAATGGCACTGGGTCACTTGTGTTTACTGATGATGTGACAAAAGACAGAAGCAGCCGGATGAATTCTGAAGTGTATAGGGATATACTTTCTGCTCAGATTCAGCCAAATGCAGCAAAGTTGATTGGACGGCGCTTCACAGTACAGATGGACAATGACCCAAAACATACTGCAAAAGCAACCCAGGAGTTTTTTAAAGCAAAGAAGTGGAATATTCTGCAATGGCCGAGTCAATCACCAGATCTCAACCCAATCGAGCATGCATTTCACTTGCTCAAGACAAAACTTAAGGCAGAAAGACCCACAAACAAGCAACAACTGAAGACCGCTGCAGTAAAGGCCTGGCAAAGCATCACAAAGGAGGAAACCCAGCGTTTGGTGATGTCCATGGGTTCCAGACTTCAGGCAGTCATTGCCTGCAAAGGATTCTCAACAAAATATTGAAAAGTAACATTTTACTTGGGGTTATGTTTATTTGTCCAATTACTTTTGAGCCCCTGAAATGAGGAGCGTTTGTATAAAAATAGCTACAATTCCTACATGTTTAATCATATATTTTTGTTCAACCCCTTGAATTAAACCTTAAAGTCTGCACTTCAATTCCGTTGTAGTTGTTTCATTTTAAATCCAATGTGGTGGCATGCAGAGCCCAAATCATGAAGATTGTGTCACTGTCCAAATATTTTTGGGCCTAACTGTATGTAAAGGGGATATTTTTTTATATCATTTGCAGAGTAATTTAGCTAATTGCTTGGTTGACAGTAGCATATTGCTGTAACAGGACTCGGGTTGATTATGTCCATATTTCCATTAGAACAAGAGATTAATGTTTGCGTCACGGAGATAAGCATACGCTGGAGAACTGTGCAGGGACAGTGCTCTAACTGTATGAGTAGAGACTATTAGGCATAGTCTCTGGATAAATGTCATGATTGGTCCACTAAGGGTCTGCTGTCTGGTCCTGTGTTGCAGCCGCCAGAGATGCTGAAACGGATGGTGCCTTACAACACATCCTTTAGGTCCAACAAGAGACAAGTAATCCTTATCCTTCACCTGAATCCTCTACGACAGTACCCTGTGGGACCGTATCCCCTTCCTGTCTTTTGAGTTCATTTCCTCTGTTTAGGTTCCCGGGTTGTTGATTGGAGTGCTATTGACTGCCTTCCTTTATCTCAGCCTGTATAACCTTGATTTGCTGCTGCTTGTTGTTGCTCATTGGGCGAGAAAGGCATAATTACTAACTCATTAGTGACACTCGACTGTGGATGTTGTATGGGCTGAAGGTAATGGGTTTTCTTTGTGTGTGTGTTAAGGGGATGAGGGTGGGCTTCTGCAGAACCGAGGGACTGTTGGAACACTTCAAAACTAAGACTTTCCATACAACCCTCTCTATGTCTTACTGTCCAAACTATTCTTAGCTTCTCATTGAATTTTTTGCTTTAGTGAGAATTTGAGGTGTTCCTGTAGCCTGCCATTTGGCTGTGTTTGACGTGTGGTGTGTGTAAGTGTGATAAAACCTTTCTCCTTTGGGCCCTGGCACTCCTACATATCACTAACAGCCACTATATACAACGGTTCTGTATTGGTCTTTATCTTTTTAGATTTCTAACAGAGAAAAGTGGTTGTCAAAGGAAATGTAGCAACCTAGTACTCCTGGTTTTCTTTCACAGTAACTATAGACTAATATAGTTGTTCAAGTTGGACAGATTCCAGCCATTCTCTTTAAAATATGACCAGAGAGGTCAGACAGTTTAGCTTACCTAGTGATTA
Organism: Galaxias olidus; assembly: GCA_026901105.3. Classification (NCBI taxonomy): domain Eukaryota; kingdom Metazoa; phylum Chordata; class Actinopteri; order Galaxiiformes; family Galaxiidae; genus Galaxias; species Galaxias olidus. The sequence goes on along the minus strand of JAPMUY010002074.1, from coordinate 146,370 downwards.
TGTAGTGTGTCCCAGAGGCTCTGGCAGATTGATAAACGTGGCCATTATGTTACCTTGGTACCGTGTGCTCTTGATGCGTTGTCATGTCAGCACACAGATTTAACTGGGGTGTGTGTGTCACTTCTCTTTCAGGTGTTTCAGAAATATGTGGAAGACTTTGATCCCTACTCAATGGTATTGTATGTCTTGTCCTATCACACAAGTCTTGGCTTTACAACATGGGCTGGTTTCCCAGAGAAAGATTAAGCCTAAGTCCTAGACTAAAAAACATTTTCAATGGAGAATCTCCATTGACATTGACATTTATTCTACAACTAGGCTTAATCTTTGTTAGAGAAATTGGCCCCATTAGTCTCATACAACTGGCCATTGGCCATTTCAGTATTCAGTACATTGGCATTGGTACTGTCATATCTGTATATTACTGTCCTTGGACAATTTGTTGACAATTTACTTATTTTAAACTGGAGCAAAATATATATATTTTTTATTTTTAACAGTTCTCAGCGGAGCAGATAGACGAAAGAGACGTGAGGCTCCTTAGAATTAAAAAGGTAACAGTAGAATTTGTGAGTAATGTCCTAGAATTAAATTTAATTTGGCCATCGCTTCAACTTTTGGTTCACTCTCTTAGCAGTGTCAATAAAGCCACAGTATCACATTAAATCAATTCCATAAATATAGTGAGAATGCCATTGATATTTAATTACTGTTCAAAAATTGAATACATTTTCTGATGCTGTGCTGCAAATACATACATTATTCTTTTAAAACATAACCTTATCTTTGCTAAAGTATGTGACCGGATACAGTTAATTTATCAGATATGTTTGTCCAGCATATCTAAAAAGGTTAGACATCACCAGGTTTGATTTCCTTCCAAAAAAGGAGATGTTTCTGCCAGTGATCAAAATGTTAAACAACATGTTTGTTTAAAGATCCCGTTTTATCATCTATATTTTTACAGACTGGAAAACTTGACCTGGCAGTAGAGGGGGGCATAGACTCACCCCTAGGAAAGCTGGTGGTATCTGCCATATACGAAGGCGGCGCTGCAGACAGTCATGGTTTGTTTATCAGTGTTGTGGTATATATTTTTAGCTTTCTTCAGACTGACTGACAACTAAAATTGTAAATTTTTTATTGACAATTGTAAAAAAAATTATTTGGGTTATAACATTTCTCTACAGAAACCAATACAAACAGAATGCAGTACAAAGCCTGAGTATAAATTAACATTGTATTGTATGGGACCACGTTATTTCCTTGTTGACACCTGATAATCAGTTATGTGTTTGGTCTGTGTCTCGATCTCTGTGTTTTAAGGGGGCATAGTGCCAGGGGATGAGGTGATGGCTGTGAATGGGAAGATTCTGACTGATGCCACATTGACCGAAGGACAGAACTCTCTGACCAGAGCCTGGGCCAGTGGAGGGGTACGACTCTGCACCGCATTACAACATTACAATTTCAATGTTGGATCACAATAGGATCCCTATTGATTTGTTATTAAGGGGTTGACTGCTTATTTATTGTATGTGTCCTTATACTTGACTTGTTGTCATACGTGCTTTGAACCGTGGTTATATTGATGTGGCTGTAATGGTTTCACAGTGGATAGGACCATTGATTGGATCAATAGGCTGGTTGAGTTTGTCGTCACAATACAAGTCATCACATAAACAGATTACAATATTTTCATCTTTGTGCCTTATGCTGCTCCTCGTTTCTTGGTTATTCGGTACTGAATAATAGAGAATTTGGTTTAGAAAGTATTTGTTTGGGTGTGTAAATTCAACCAGAATTTGTCTAGCCAATGAATTTCTAATAATGTAGTTTTTGCTTAAAAATTGGTAATTATTGTGCCGCAATGGCTCTGCCAGTGTATAGTTCTGCTGCAACAAAGAACTTTCCTTAATTATGACAAACAAAAACCACCAATATCAAGGAATCTGTGTTTTTTTCTTCAGGACTGGATTGACCTGGTGATAGCGGTGTCCCCTCCAAAAGATTATGAAGATGAAGTGTAAGTACGCGGCTAACTCTATTGATACCTTTACACACACTTTTCTTTTTACTGTATCTGAACATATCGTGTAGTTGGAATTGAAGATATAGGCATAATAATGTGTTAGGCCAAATAACTAGTTCAACATTCTACGTACAATTTGATGTGAGTTATGGGCATTCATTTGTTTCTGTGTATTATGTGTGCATGCATTAATTCAGCCCTAACTCAGCATCAGTCAGTCCCACTGTGAACCGAAAAGTGTTTGAAGGCAGTGCTTCAATGTACAGACATGGCTACCAGCTCCAACTTGAACCTTACCCTCCTACCTCACCCTCACTCGGGTAACCCTCTAAACTCTCACCCACCCTTCTGTCCTGCAAGCATCATGGGGTGTGTTGTTTGAATTTGTTTGGCATGTTAAAACTAGAAGCACATGTCACAGTCTCTCTGTCAATCAGAAATTAATTTGAATTATGCGTATCCCTTTGGAGCAGGATTTAATCTAACAGAACAAACCTTTTTCAAGTTTTAATTTTAGATTTTTTTCTAGCCACAAACGTTCCTAACAGAGGCCTGCCCTATGTCTGGCACACTGGCTGTTTCCTGAGCCATATATAATCCAAAGCAGACTGCTCTGGCCTGGATGTATTGTGAGGTCAAGGCCGTTTGTAGTGCAGCTTCCTGCCAGCCTTCACCAGTTGTTCTGATTGATGTTGTGCCAAGGGACTGTTACATGTTCTCACTTGGAGATAGCTCAGAGTTGGATGACATAAGAAATGCTACCAACTCTTTCTACAGACTCTGCAAAAGAGTTATGGGGTTAGGTTCATGTCCAGACATTTCACCCTTTGAACAGATTCCGCTTTCTTTTGTTCCCGAATTTGATTTAGTGAAATAAATGATATGCCTGACAAACCAACAAGTATTGTAATTCATTTGATGGGATAAGCTTCACTACAAATCCCCTTGTTGGGAATTTGGAACACCTAAACAGTGACATTTATTGTAGTATATTTTAAACATCTATTTATTATAATAAATTAAATTCTAAATTATTTAATAATACATAATTATTTGCTGTGTTCTGTGACCCAACATCAAACCCTGCCTGTCCCTTGTAACAAACTCAACTCAAGCATGAGTTTGTGGCTTCTTGTTTGTAATGTGCAGTGACCAGCGCTTGCACATTATACAATGGAAATGTTATCACTTTTCCCTTGAGATTTTTGACTTACTATCAATTAGCACTTCAAAATGGCTTTTACAGCAGTGACCACATTCAATCTGTTTGTGTGTGTGTGTGTGAGTGTGTGCGTGTGCGTGTGCGTGCGTGTGTGCGCTACAGGATATGGCATTAGGAGCATGGCAGGCCTGGCTCCTGCAAATAACTTTGGTGGTCACACTCAAAACTGACTGTGTGACAGTCGAGATATCTTACTCTGAAATAGTAAAATATGTTGCTCTACATTAAATCTATGTACGTTTATTTTTCTTTCTGCAGGACCTTTTTCTAAACACCTGCCTGTCAGCCTGCCAAACAGACCAGAAGCATCAACATACTAATTTCCAGTTTTTTGTTTTAATCACAATTCAGCTAATGTCCATGGGGATCAAATTATTTGTATCATAGACATTTTACAATCTTATGTTTGACAATATGTTGTGTTGTTTTGTGTAATAATAGTGCATTATTTACATCACACTAGTAAAGGACAAGTAGTAAATGTGCTAGTGCGGAAAATGTAGCAAACTGATTGGTATTTGGATATGCATTGATTTCAGATTGACCATGCCTCTATATTATTGTTGGTTGAGTCATTCTGACTGAGCCAGTGTTTGATCGAGGACATGGTATTAAGTGGTATTAAGTGACACATCAGGTGCAATGCAATTTAGGAATAAACTAAATCTTTCTTCTTTTTGAATCATCAATCTCAAAAATCAATAAACGATTTTATAAGCTTACGTGAAAGGGTAGTTGTGTGCAATGCATTATATATTTACATTTCACCTTTAATCCCCTGCTTCCTGCTAACTCAATTTCAAGTCACAGCTGTCTCTTTCTGCAATCATTGTTAGCTGCCATGAATACCAAAAAGCATTTGATTCGATATAATACATCGTTGTCCACAAGGGGCAAACTTACTCTTTAGGAAATTACAGTAACAACTGATGCACCGAATTATCTTGAGCCTTAAAGTTTATTTTAATGCATTCATTGACTCAGGTCAAAGGTGACCAAAATTTGTGTGTAACGGCTTACATAAAGTAATGGTAGATGTAACGATCAAGGAAGTAAAACTAATGCAATTAAATGTATTTCTCGACCTGAATTCGGAATATATTTTGTGGACACGTTAGCTTCATAGTGTATCAATGTGTGTCAACAACTTGGGCTAAGCTGTCTTCCTATTGGAATTCCAGTCGTCATCGCTGTCTCGCGCGCGTACGATGTTATTACGTAATATCTATGTCAGTATTCAGTTCATGTTCAAATGTGATGGCATACGTGACCGCAGTCCAGTGTGTAAGCATTGCATCGACCGGTACTTGTAATAGGCGGCTATCAACACTACTCGACAGATGACGCCGCCGCCAAACACAAAGGTAGCCTAGAAACTCCTCGGTTCTAACTTTCAGCACCCCGGACAGCTCCCGGCAGTGGAAAAAGGTCAAAGTTGTTTGGCAACGGGGTCCATCAGTCTTTTCTCGCGGTTTACCAAGGCATCCCTCTTTCTCTACGCGATGGACTTGGTTGAAACCAGGGACGCTTAAAGTCAGCTGCACATTGAACAAATGCAACAGTCCCCTCCCCCCTGCAATTTATTTGCCTTCACGTTCTCAAATTTTAGTTGGACAACAGAAGACACAGTTATGCTCAATGCCAAGCATTGCTGACCACCTAAAACACATTTTTTCGCACATATTGCTTTTGGTTTGCATTTAATGATTTTAAATTCTCCAGGCAATCTGTGCCATATTGGATGATCATGATTTCCCGGTACAAGCCGGTAAGTGCATTCTTTGTTAGTTGGTTAAATAGATGCGGTTGGCTTTTTCTGTTGATTTGGGTTGTAACTGACCGTGTCGTTTGTCACACCGGCTGTTAATCACTTGAATAGCATTGATGATGTCGCCCCCCTCTTTCATTACTGTCTGCTTACACGCCCCACACAAATTACTTGCATGTTAAAAATAAATAACAGATCTCTGTACTCAACTCAAGAATTAGCCCGCCAATAATTGAGAGTGAGATAGTCTGGGTTAGTTAAGGTTTCGCCGGATGCACTCTCTTAGGGTCGTATATCACGGACTATAGATTGAATCATACGGTGCTATAGTGGTAGCATCTCTGTGTGTTTTACCTAACCTGTTTTTCACAGTTTTTAGGATGTTACAGCAAGAAGGCTTCGTAAAATTCTATCATGATAATACATTCGAAAAACGTATTGGCGTACACATAAAAAAATAGTAACTGTCGATTGTAAATAAAGGTAATAAAAACACTTATTAGACTGATGCACATTTTTCAATTCATGCAACATTGTCACAAACATGAATAGCCAAACAATAAAAAAAAAATGATGCATGCAAAAAAACGACTATATCATGTGGCACAACTACCAATGATTGAAGACACTAAACAATATTTTGAAAGGACTTGGCCCTTTATTTAGCCATCAGAAAACCTCTCACCACATTGAGTCCATTTCAGCTTGAGAGATTAATAAAACTATGATATTTAAGCAATAAATACAGATCTTTTATATCCTGACATTAGTTGATGTAGCAGAGCTGGACGCATTTTTAAAAAACGATCTCACCTCAATATAATTTCTGTTTGTGACTCCTAACCAAAGTCACAATAATCCTTTTTCACATTTGTTGCATATATACTTTTCATTTGCTGTTGTGGTAATTTAACTTTAGCAATAGTAGGCACAACATTGCACACAATCCAGTTTTGCTTAGAACCTTGTTTTACCTTGGAATCATTTCACACACGTCTATGTGATGAGGTATTTTGGTACTGGAAAGGAAGGTGATAGGGGAGATTGCAGATGTTAAATTACACTCTGGCTTTGACGTTGCATGAAGGGTTTGCTTAGGACGTCTAGATATTCAGCTGAGCAAGTCTGCATGCTTCTCTCTTTCTCCTAAACTGTAAACTTTGACCTTCCGGATGTGCTGTACAGTAACACACCTTCCAGATCCGGTGACCCTGTAACCCAGTTTGAGTAGTCTAGGACTACATTTTGGTGTCAAGTTTGGAATGCTAAATGTAGCCCTTGAATTAGGGCCTCCAGTGTGGCGTGTTGTTCGTTCATATGTCCCTTGAGTTTTCAGCTGTGCACCCGCGTCTATCCAAATACTGTACATGGCGTAAAATAGCACATCACATATAAAATATTGTTTGCTAGACCAAGCCAGACTGTTAATTATTCCAGGTCATTAAATGGGCATGTCACACATCACATTAATTTATTCAAATACTGTTTCAACATATAGGTTTAAACAGCAAACGTGAGTAGTCTTTCAGACATAAAATAACATTTGTTCATAGTGTTATTCATGCTAGTTGTGTGTGAATATATTTTTTATGTATTTGTTAATTTGAATGCAGCAGTTGGCTCACTACACAAGGGCTTTTAAACCTGTTTGAAATGGTAAATAATGTTACAAACAAATAAATAAATAAATGCAGTACTCTGGTTATGTAAGACCTGGGGTTGTTTGGATTTAGATTTGAGCGGCACGTACCTTTGCCTTTGCGTGACGTAGGCACTGCTCATTTGGCAGCTGCAGTGCTATTTCTTTACACCCCCTCTCTCGCTCTCCAGCCCCCCTTCCTCTCTCTCCCTCGCTCTCTCTGTCTCTCGCTCTGAGCAGTTCCTCTGCCCAGTCTGCGCGGACAGACACTGACACACTCAGCCTCTCCGCCGTCCTCTTGCGAGGTTGACTTTGAAATCTTGATTGTCGATATAGGAATAGCAGTTGCTTTAGCAGGATGCTTCTGCTTCTCTCGCCTCCGCGGGCATCTTTGTGAAGTGCCAGGGTGTTTGTGGGTGTGCGTGCCCGTTCCTGTGGAGCTGTGTAGCGAGCACTGTTTTATAGGATGACTGTGGGAGACGGCAGGGGAACAAGATGCATTCCATAACAGCTCGGCCGACTGAGCTGCCTGGACTGGAGAAGGGAGGAATGGGCTGCTGCCTCCGCTTACCTCTCACTGGACTGTGACTGATTCTGTCCCATCTTCCCCTGCTTTCTCGCTAACCTCCTCTCTCTCACTCTCTCTCCCTCTTTTTTTATCTCTCTTCCTATTTTCCGGTACATACTCAGGCAGGATGTAAGAGGAAGGGGTCACTTTAGAACTGACTACTGGGGACCTGGTTGCGATCAGTTTGTCCTCTAAAGACGCCGACATGCTCTGAGAGACTGTCTTATCCCCTTGTCTCTGGTGTTCCTCTTCTTCTCCTCCTCCTCTTCCTCTTCCTCGGATCCCCCCCTGGGTTCCCTGCAGAGTCCTGGTTCCACCATGTCCCTGGCGTTTTGCGGCAACGAGAACAACTCGTCGGCTTACAACGTAGACCGGGGCGTCTTGAACAACGGCTGCTTCCTGGATGCGCTCAACGTGGTGCCGCATGTCTACCTGCTCTTCATCACCTTTCCCATCCTCTTCATCGGTGAGTGTTACCCTGAGGTGAGAACCTGCAGTCAACCCTACACCACTTCAGCCCTCCACATTCAAGCGCACACGCGAACACAAATGAAAACACAAGCGCCACACAAGAGATCATGGTGTTGATAGGTAGGTTTATAAATGTCCTCTAAATACCCTGTGTGGGTTAGACAGGGGTAAGCGGAGCGAAAACAATATGTCAAAAACCATTATTTGAAAAAGGTGACATTACTGTAATGCCATTTTTAATGAATGAGCGTACATGTTCAGTCCTTGCGCTCATGAAAACTCTTTTTTTTCATACCATCATTTATTTATTACTATAATTTGCCTCACGTGGAGTTCATTATGGCTGGCTGATGGAGTATGGTTTTGTTTCCTGTGATACAACTGCTACAATACAATGGAACCTGAGCTTGGTGAAAGTATATTAGCGTACTCCAATAACCCCCCATGGAGTTGGAAGCATTTTTATTTTTGAGAAACAAATGTGACCTTTTCTTTGGAATTTGAAGGCGCAGAGGCAAGAGCCACAATATTCTGTGGAGTCAGGTTACAATCCACGGCCCCTTTGCCTGGCAACTAGCCAGTGCATTAGTATCATCATCCCCGTGTGACAGGCATGATGTCATAAATGTGTGACAGACCAGTTGCAGCCCTGTATGTGTCATGACAGCACAACTCTGTCACCTTTCATACTGTTGAAGACACTATAAAGTATTGGGTTGGCCCGTTAGCGTGTGTGTGTGTGTGCGTGTGTGTGTGTGTGTGTGTGTGTGTGTGTGTGTGTGTGTATGTGTGAGAGAGAGAGCATGTGTCTGTGGATTAATCACATTCTTGTGTTCTCTTAAAGGGGATCCGCACTTGCCCATAGGTGCAATATTCAGTGTGAAATTGGAACTGTGTCTCTGTGTTCTTGTTATCACTCACTGACTAACTGAGACTGCATGGGTATGGAAGTCAAAGGGATGGAGTAGTGCACTGAAGGAAAAGAGTGTTGTTGCATTGACAGGTAGCTTAGTTTTCTCGTGAACTCACAAGGTGGTCATATGAGGTAAAAGAAAACGGGCGGCGCCGTTTCAAATGTCTCCTCCTCCGTCATCCAAACCACTTTATGTCTCGTTACTGTCGTGGTCTCCTTTCATTTACCTGCAATCCATTCTGTTTACCTCCTCCATACCGAAGCTTCACCTTCAATTGTGTAGCAAAACAATTGTTTTACCATGGTAGTCTTTCAATTCAGTCTGAGGCATACATGGCATGCAGCTCTACCACAGCGTCTGGTCTGAATGAAACTGAATGACACTAGGCTGTAAATCAACTATCCTTTCGGAAAAGGAAAGGTTTGAGGCCGGTTCATTAAATTAAAGTATAGGTCAGTAACTCAATGTGAATGAGGCATTCCGGCTGCTTCTCAAGGCCACAGGAGTCGGCTGCCGACCTCGTAAAACCCTCTGGCTTTGTACAGCAACTTGAAGAGAGTCACTTATATCTTTCAATTAGCCGCGGGCTCAAGGACATGTTGCTAGGTTCAATGGGGCAGGTGTCCCCCCCCCCCCCCCTGTGTTAGGGAGAGAGAGAGAGAAAGAAAGAGACTGTGTTTGTGTTTGTTTGTGTGTGTGCATCAATTTAAGCAGAGCGATTTACCGAGCACATTGACAGCGAAGTAAAGAAGCCAAATGTGGCCTAGTCATTAGTATAAAATAATAAAAAGGGATGGGATTGTGAGCCGTTGTTGTGTCATTTGCATTGGATTATGAAAACATTGATTTAGAAACAATGGCAGTGAGTTCAAGGTTCTTAATAAATAAAGAACATGTGCAAATTGTGTTTGATCGAGTGTACCCAAATGTACTTTATTAGCTACAGCAGTTTTTCATTTTAGGCCAGTGAGCTAGACATTGTCAAAACCATTGATAGCTGGCACAAAAGACAAGAGGCAAGCTAACAGCATAGCATCAGTTTGATAAGCTCCTGCTCAGAGACATTGGCAGACAGCCATTTGCCTCAGATGCCCTCGGTTCTCTAAACCAGCCCCTTGTCAGTCCTTCAGATTAGTCCACAGACCACCTTCCAGATGTATTTGTTTTCTTTGTTTATTTAGTTATCTTTTTTTTCAACCAGGTGAGTCAAATTGAGATAGATGAGCCCTGTTCAAGGGCAGCACAGCAACATAAAACAAAACAAAAAAAGCATGATCTACAACACCCAGGATAAAAAACTGTATCAAGTACAAACCGTAAACGCCATCCGTCTCAGTAAAGAAAAAAAAATATGGCCGCTCATAAAAAAAGGTAGTCTTTTGTGATAACACACTGATGCCTTGTTTTCTTGTTTCTTATATGTGAGGCTGGGGTAGCCAGAGTTCCAAGGTCCACATCCATCACAGTACCTGGCTACACTTCCCCGGCCACAACCTCCGCTGGCTCCTCACCTTCGTTCTGCTCTTCGTCCTCGTCTGTGAGATTGCCGAAGGCATCGTCTCTGATGGGTGGGTTGCAGTCGCCTCACTCACTGACACTTGCATCGTCACACTACCTTACGTAATTTTACGTTCAGTGTACGTAAACACACACTTTTCAGCATGTTAATGTTTGGAATTAATATATTTTAAAACTGTAATATGCTTGCACGATGGATATTCCTTCAAAAAATGTTTTGTTGAAAGGATGCCAAAAAGAGCTCTAACGGACGTATATTCCCTGTTCACTACTCATTCAAAAGCACTAATCCCCCAAAAACCCTTCATCCAGATTCGCTATATAGTCAATATGCAGCAATATTGCACCTATGGGCAAAAATAATAACGTCATAACCCCACAGAGTTTCCACTTCTGGCCATCTGGTTGTGAAGGTCTGGGTCATAGTTTCACTCCAGATGGCAGGCCAATAACAGTTTACCCATGAGGAATCCTTCCTAGATTGGCTCTGTGAAAAGCTATCCTGTCAATTGTTCTATCTCTATTTTCCTCGCTCAGCCAACTCTACTTGTATCACTCTCTATCCCTGCTTTGTCTGTTTTTCTCCCATCTGAAGATGCTTCTCCATGCGTATCTGAGCCCCACAGGCTCTCATAAGCTATTTCTCCCAGAAGCTCGGCAGGGCAGAGGCTAAGAAGAAGGCCTCTCTTGGGTTTTAGTCGAGTGAAAGAACGCGAGAGCTTTCCATCTGTTTTCACAATCGGAATCAGGTTTACAGCCATGTTTTACACTGCTAGTATTATTCAGGGTGAAATGTCCCTGCTCTGGCTCTGGGTTTTATTAACTTAAGAGAGTGTTCTTTTACTTCCAAGGGATCTTTGAATGTGTTTCTTGCCTAAAGCAGGATTCTTCAGTTTGTGTGTATGCACTGGTTATTGAGTACTGCTTGTCTTAACAACTCTCTCTCTCTCTCTCTCTCTCTCTCTCTCTCTCTCTCTCTCTCTCTCTCTCTCTCTCTCTCTCTCTCTCTCTCTCTCTCTCTCTTTGCCCCCTCCAGGGTCGGCCAGTCACTCAACCTGCACCTATACATGCCTGCTGCCCTGGCCTTCATGGCCGGCATCACCTCCATAGTCTACTACCACAACATCGAGACTTCCAACTTCCCTAAACTACTTATAGGTAGTTTATTGTTTATTGTATAATTTTGTGGATGTCACATTCTTATGATTTATCTCTTTGAAATGGCAAGGTACACCAAAGCAAAGTACTGTATAAGTAGATGGTGGTAGAGCGATGTTCAGCCCTTGGGACAGAACAAGATCCAATTATGTAAATGGTACTGTCAAAGAATGGAGGGTTGGAGACCAGATTTACAGCAGGCCCCCTTTGACCTTTGAGAGGCTGATCAATTTAGCAGAAGATTAAAATGACAATTACCTTTTGTGAATCTATCTACAGTATGGAGGAACAGAGATTGCAATGCTGTTTTCATACTAGGTCTGGATTTTGATGTGTTGCTCAATATATTTCAACAGTTTATTTTCCGTGTTGCCCCTATCGACACTTCTTCCATTGCAATTAAGTAACGGTAATGCAGATTTATGAGCGATAGATCAGAATGCACATGCGGAAATTACATCATTATCGATCCATTCATTAAATTCAACGTGTATTTAATTTCCCTAAATCAACTTGAAATGACCCCTCTATTATACTATATCCATATTAGACTTTATGTGACTCTCTGTCATCTAACCACAATGTTCACCCATTTCATGATCCTCTTCTCGGTATGTGATTGTTCACATCTCTTTGTCTCCTCATGCCTCTTTAGACCACGCGTTTCTCTGCGTGTATTTTTCGGTTTCGCTTCTTCCTTTACCCCCACTGCTGTGGCCTGTGCTGGGGTTCTTTGTGCTCTGCGCTAAATCCCCCCCCTGAGGGACCGGGGACTTGCCTGGGGACCGCCACTGCGTGTGCATGAATTATTGTTCCATTACTGCGCTTCTGGGAAACGAGTGAACACAGCCGCTCTGGAGATTATTTATGTGGATGTAATGTGTGCGCAAGTATTGACAAAGGGATTATGACCTAATGAAACCGTATCACTTCAATCTCAATTCTGCCTCTCGATGTGTTATATTCTGCGCGTTCTGTTTCTACGGCAGTTGACCTTGAGAATCTTAGACCATCCTCAGGCATTGTGGGAAACCTGTGGGGAAGACACAGCATATGAGGAGATGATAGAATAGGGAGAGGGAGAGGGAATGGAAGGGGAGGAGGAGGGGGAGGCAGGCTGAGGATACTGCAATCGATTCAGAGCATGCGGGTCTTGAGCTACTGCAGACCCCCACATGGGATCCATGATCAGAACACGAAATCCCCAAATCCCTAGTGCCCTTCTGTTTTGTTTTTTTTGCTGCAAATTTAAAGGCACAATAACCAGCATTATCATTTTGTTATAGATTTCACTGTGGTGGTACATTTAATAAAGATAATCAATCTGTCTTTCATGACATTTGGAATACTGCGAGCAAGCCTGGCTGACTGACGTGGTTTTTGTTTCTCTCTGATCCTTTCTAAATCCTCTTCAGCACTGCTCATCTACTGGGTTTTAGCGTTCCTGATGAAGACCATTAAGTTTGCCAAGTATACAGAGCACAGCATTGGCCTCCGACAGCTACGCTACTGCATCACAGGATTGCTGGTACTGCTCTATGGATTACTATTGGCTGTGGAAATCAACGTCATCTTGGGCAGGGTGAGCCTGCATGTGTGCGTCTGCGTGTGTGTGTGTTAGTGTGTGTGTGTGTGGGGGGGGGGGATTGTGCTTGGACGTACACGGCTGCATGTGTTGTTAGCTGTGGACTGCAGTCTTTTTTTTGTAAACATGCAAAAGTGTATTCACGCCTTGTCAACAATTATTTTTCGGTTGTCCAGTTGCCTTGACAGCCTTCAAGTCTACAAGGTTTGAATGTACTGATGACGACAGTGTTATTTTGATTCTTTTTTAACAGTGCTGTGTTTGTCTTCCCCGTGGAAATGAGATGGCAATATATTTGACTTTAGTGCCGATTATTTTGTCTGTCAAATGTGATTTACCTAGATAACGTTTGGCACATTCTAACCTTCTGTAGAACGGTGTGGTGAGGTAAAATATGCAATAAGTATTGGGTTGTAATCTTTTTGCAATGAAAGCCAGTTTTAGACTGATCAGTCAAGTGATTATAAATCACACAAGATTATAAGATACTGGACTGTATGTGTCCAAGACTAATTCCCTTTGGGACAATGAAGTCTATCTAATCTAATCTAACATGTCAATACTATGCATGCTTTTATGGAAAAGATTTCAAGGCTAGGATAGTAGCACTATAATTCTAGCCCCCAGTTCAAGTTTTAAAGCTATGAAAACAAATACAATTTAATAAACGTTTTATTTAATTTTTTTACGATTTTTTAAGAACATTGCCAAGACAAAACCTTTTCCAAGACAAGACCAGACCAATAATTTACAATTAATCAATTTGACAAACCAAACATATGCTCATTATGTAATTGCAAAAGTTAATTGAAAAGAAGAGCCATTCAATATCTCCAGAGATAGGGGTAGAATAAAGAAAAACAAAACTTTTATTCTGTAGTTTTGTGGCACATCAATTAATTTTCGTCTCTCAAATCAGTGAAAAAATCTGTGGCTTTGGTTGCACTTCATCTAGTTATTTAATGCACCTACTTATCACAGTATCTATTTCTATTAAATCATGTTCATTAGTTTACACCATCGGAGGACCATCGGAATCTCTTATACCAGCTACGGTTGTATGTAAGACTAAAATGTGTGTGTGATTCCTATCTATGTGATTTATATTGAAGTGCTTTGGGTGTCTAGAAAAGCCCTGTAAAAATCAAGATCAATTATTCTTATTATGATCTCCCTCCATGACAGCGCTACATGTGTTTCGCCCATCCCATGGAGGTGAAGCCTCCAGAGGACCTACAGGATCTGGGGGTTCGCTTCCTGCAGCCTTTTGTCAACCTGGTGTCCAAGGCCACCTATTGGTGGATGAACACCTTCATCACCTCGGCTCACAGACGACCTATTGACCTAAAGGTCATCGGCAAGCTGCCCATCGCCATGAGGGCACTGACTAATTACTTGAAGCTGCGCAAGGCATTCGAGGGGCAGAAGGTAAAACAAACATCTTTCATGTTTTTTATTGGCTGTCGTCAGGAAATGGAGGTTTGTCGCTAGGTGTAGTATTGGGGGCTGGTGGAATCGTTATGTAATTTTAGTTTAAATACAAAATGTAATATAAAGTCAGAGGTATTTTTGTTACGGAGTAACTTAGTTTGTTTGAAATTATTTTGTTTGGTTTGGTTAGATAGCGGTTTGCACTGTGTTTATTTGCCCTCTTCATCCTGTGCTAACTGCGAAGATGAATAAGCATCCAAGTTGTTTTTCCTCACAGTCTTTCTCATAACAGACAGTTTTTTCCTCCTCTGATAACACTTTACTGGACTGACTGGGGTCAGAAAAGACTGCAACTTCACACAGAGGATGTTCTGCTACAGTAAACATTGAAATGTCACATCTCTGCTTCCTGTAATAGAACACACACACTCATACACAAACACACAAACACACATGCACATTAACGTATAAATACACACACACATGCACACACAAACACACACACACACACACACACACATGCACATTAACCTATAAACACACACACACATAAAACACACACACGTGCACGTACAAAAACACAAACCCACTCAGCATGTCCGTTCCCGTAGATGCTTCCGTTCCCTCACGACTCCCTGTAACGGTTATTTTCCACGGGGATTCACGCACGTTCTGAATGTCACATCACAAGCCAAAGAGCAGACGGACATTGATTTTCCCAGAACACCAACAAATGAAAATAAATAAATAAATAAATAAAATATATATCTATATCTATATATATATATATATATATATATATATATATATATATGCTATTTAGATATTACTATCCAATAAGCTACGTCAACGCTATTCGCCTTTGATAAATCTTGTCAATCAATCAAGACAATCTTGACCATTTAAAAGTATTCCGTAAACTGTTCTAAAGGCGGATTTCCTCCACCTCTTTGATGCGGTCAGGGCAAGGGAAGTCTCTCGTGTCGTTGTGCTTTCGCTCCCTCACATTCTCAGAGAGCGTGTGGTGGCGGAGGTCCCTGAAGTGTCAGTTTTTTCCAGTGTTACCGGGGTCACAGAGACTTCCTCAGTCACTGCTACGTGTGCGTCCGGTGTGCGTCGGTGGCCTCGTTTTCCTTCCGACAGAAGAGAAGGATTAGAGGGATGGAGGGGGTCCAGTGGCGGGGCAGAGGGAATAAAGGAAAGGATGCATTGAGAAGAGGGCTAAAAGGGTCAGGGTCATTCTCATTCCACTGTGAATACGCTGACATCCCGACCCCTGCGGGGGTTAAAGCACTCTGTTTCATGGGAAGCTAGTTTCTGTGTGTCTGTGGGAGGTTGTCTCACGTCACATTTTTTTTTTAACTCAAGGTAGCATAGCAGTGCAAACGTGTGTCAAGGCTATGAGACGCGGTCAGAGGATGTGTATGGAATAACAGTCACGTCTCTGCTTACATCCCAAACTACAAGCAAAACACTAACACACACAGAAATTCAATGGAAGTGATTGGTGCTGTTTGACAGAGCAGATGTTCACTCTAAACATCACTAAGTCTGACTCTGTGAACCAGTCTACAGATCTGACCTTGAGCATATTCTGGCAATTACCTGTACTTTAATCTATTTCTCTTTGGAGATGAATTGTTAAATTGCCGTAGATGTAGATTCCGTAGATTATATTAGAATAGAGAAGGAAGATTTAAAAATTCAGGCTTTGATATCTTTAACTTCTTTACAAAACTTTATTTTACATCATGCAGCAGGGATTTCCTGCCTACAGAGCAATACTTGCTCTCATTATATCTGTCTCAGTGGTATACTGATTCCTCTTTGCTGTGTATGAAGTCTTTTTTTCTCCTGGCAATTACGCTCTCGTGTTCAGCTAGCAGTCTTGTCAGGCGTGACCTCATTCCACTGCTGTGCTGCACCTACAGGGACCAGAGTCTTAGTAGAATGCGGAGAAACACTAAAACTGTCTTACATAAAAAACCATCCCCCATTACACCACAACAGCAGTTATCTCTACCATGAATTAGCCCTATGCTAAGATTCTGTATCTTTGCTAGTATCCCTGTCACTACAGCTACTGTCACAGATATACCTCAACAACACAATTCCTTTTATTATTTAGCATTTAGTCTGTCCAATATAATGTATTTTTTAAGTAGTGGAAGTAGTTTCCTGTATTTTTTCGGCCTTTGACCGCTCCCACAATCTCTCCTCCGCTGCAGAAGCACCAGGGAACCCAGCCCCACGGGCCCCAGTGGATCTGGAGGGCCCTGCGCAAGGCGTTCGGGAGACCCCTCATCCTGAGCATCACCTTCCGCTTCCTGGCGGACCTGCTGGGCTTTGCAGGCCCTCTCTGCATCTCCGGCATCGTCCACCACATCAGCAAGGACAACCGCAGCATCCAGCCCCCGGTGAGAACAGACGCAATCATGCGTTACACGCTCACAAGTTTATACAGGCCGGTATACAGTACACCAACACGGATTGGTTAGAGCATCTGACAACATTCACTGTACCTAACCCTGTCCCGGAGCAAGACACTGAAGCTCCATGTATCCCCTTCTCTGCCCCGATGCTCTTATAAACACATAATGTATTAATCTCATGAGGGGGGCAAAAGGACACATTCTGGTTAGTTTGTGTAACACTCGACACAGATATTATGCTTTACACATTGGGAGGGTTTGGGTGGGTTTTGAGGACATACAGAGAAGCAGCCCAGTACATTGTGTTCACCACGAGGCATAACATTAGGGGCAGCTGGCACATATACTTCACTCCTAACTCTTCAAGGCCACATCTGGGGTTTGTGTAAGATATTTATTGTGTCCCAGCACACCTGTCCTTAGAGGACATTTCTCGATTTAGGCCCCTGGTCAAATATTTATGTGCTTAATGGCTCCCAGCGCTCTCAGATTTCACACGTAGCACACTTCCATATCCGACAGTCACACGCAAACACTCACATATACACACACACACACACACAATACAAGAGTAAGATATACAGTGTCCATCAATCCAATCCCCCGATAGCTGAACCCCTTCCCGTCTTAATTTCAAAGAACTTGAAACAGCACTTTTATTACATATTTAATATGGGGAGCGATTTGTGGTTAAGGCCAATCTCAGTACATTTGCGGTTGTCTAAAATGGTATACTGAGTTACTTTAATTTATTCTCTGAAAAGCAATACAGTAACCTTCAGTTAATCCTGCCTGGGCTGGGGGGACCTTCCCCTGACTCCTGGCTGGCGGAATAATGAGCTCGTCGATGTCCCTGTCTCCTCCTGTGCTTCCAGGTGAAGCTGCTGGGGATCTATTTTATCTCCTCTCAGGAGTTCCTGGCTAATGCATACGTGCTTGCAGTGCTGCTGTTCTTCGCCCTGCTCCTGCAGAGAACCTTTCTTCAAGCCTCCTACTATGTGGCCATTGAAACAGGCATTAACCTTCGAGGGGCCATACAGGTGCAACAGACAGTATATTTTCAAACCAAACACATTCCAAATAAATACACATATACTGTATATAATATAATTCCATATATATATATATATATTTATATATATATATACAAAAATACATTCCCCTGTAATTGATGTAAACGCATTAACAAAATCCTAAACCTTATTTTATATTTCAATGCTTGTCCTGTTTCTCCTGTCCTCTAACCAGACCAAGATCTATAATAAGATTATGCGGTTGTGCACCTCCAATATGTCCATGGGTGAGCTTACGGTGGCACAGATCTGCAACCTCGTCGCCATCGATACCAACCAGCTCATGTGGTTTTTCTTCCTGTGTCCCAACCTGTGGGCCATGCCAGTACAGGTGAATTCCTATTCTATCCGGTTCTATTATGTTCTGTCCTGTTCTATCCTGTTCTATCCTGTTCCATCTTTTATACAGTATATCAGTTGATGTCTCCTGAAAGTTAGGATATATTTTATGCACTCCTATAGTATGCTCATGACGAATATGGCTTAGTTGGAAATAGTGTGACCCTATTACACTGAATGAATAAGTACTTTCAGCACTGGGGCTCACCCTGTACAGAACGGTGCATACGGAAATTCACATTCACAAGACAGTGTTTGAAATCTAACACTTGGATAGAAGACCATGCAGGTTAACATATTTTGGGAAATGTTTTATTTTGTAAAGGCTTTCTGAAACATGGTTCCTGGCTCTGTTGAATATCCTTTTTCCTTTTGTCTCAAAGCTAAACTCTGAGGTCATGTTTTATTAAAAGGATTTTGACTATATAAAACCTGACTAGACTAGAGCTTCTCCTACTTGTATGCTGTATGCTCCCAATGTTTCTTGTGGAAGAGAAAGAGCCATTATCAACGGCAATAGGATGGCTTGTATGTGAATAGCCTTGTGCTTTTAAAGATCATCTTATGATCGTAATTGTAAGTGTAAATTGTAATTGATCGGATTGTAAGTGTTGACTTTCAGACCTGGGGGGGGGGGGGGGGGGGGGGGGGGTCAATCTTTGCATCTCATTTGAGATCAGAGCTTTTGCTTATCTCTGTCTTAACATTGTTTGTCCCGAGGTCAAGCATTTTTCCCTGAAATCTTAATATAATTCAAATTGGTTTCTTTTTTATTTATGCAGTGCTTTGTTATTTATTTAAAGAAAGTAGGATGATACAAAAATAAAAATGCATTATTTTGAAACCTTGTCTTGCAAGCCACAGCCAGAAACAAGCCGATGCGATACATTACTAATTTGCATGAGTTATTTTATTGGATGTCTGTCTGATAGAGTAAACCCATCTCTCCTTTGTGTCAACCTTTGTTTTGCTGCAGATGTTCTAGATTTGCAGTAGATTCTGCTGAGATTTTGGACTTATGCTGGATCTCAACGTTGATATTGCCTCTGAATGGAACCTTGATTAATTCTTTAAATTTTTTCATTCTGTCAAAGTGAAAAACCTTTGTTGACATAAAAAAAACTGTAAAGGTATAAACAATAAAATTGGAAATTTAGAGACTCTGTGATGTAAAAATTCAAACCGTGAATGAACAAGAGTCATAGCATTAGTATTGGATGGCATTAGTATTCTGAAAGGGTTCACCTGTCTACTCCGTTACACCTCCACTTCGCCTTTTGTCTGTCCCCCTGCACTGCTAGCATCTGTAGCTGAGGCCACGGTGTGCATCCCCAAATTAGCTTCAGTGCACCAGCAATATTCTTTTGTGGACTAGCATTGGTTTGTCTCTGCGATGTTGGCACTATTGACTGTGCTTCTGGCACAAATGTCACGGCGCGTGGTAGTCAGGGCTAGCGGTCATGTGTAATGAGCTGGTGACTCAGACCTCTCTGGCGTATGAACGTAGTGGTTATACAAGGCACTTGAATGTCAAGCGGGATTTCTGTTAATCGACGAAAGAGGAAACGATTAGTCGCTAGTTTATCCCCCAGCTATGCTGCCGAAACTTCTATAATGCTAGCCTGCATTAACTGTTGAACCACTTAATGTACACCAACCACAGAACATACACTATCCAAGGACAAGCCATTTCAAGAAACATGATTAATTGCTCCAGCACACACACACACACACACACACACACACACACACACACACACACACACACACACACAAACACACACACACACACACACACACACACACATAGCAGTAACATTAACTATACCCGCCGTAGATGTGAGAAGTATCACACAAACAAGGCCGCACACACACACTGCAGTAACATTAGCATATGAACGTAAAGATGTCCACATACAAGGCCACACACACGACCACACTACCACACACACACACACACACACACACACACACACACACACACACACACACACACACACACACACTGACAAACAGCTCCCTCTCATTGCCCCGAATCTCATTGTAGGTAATGGATGAAGACGAAAGCGTGTTTTTCTGTGAAATGACTCCTCCATCTCCATTAGGTTGTGCTGCCACTTGGGATGTGTGAATCAGGTGGTAGTTGAGAGGCTGCCAGGCTGACAGGACAGGAGCCAAGTCAACTTGGAAGAATGATTCCCTGTTTTATAGCTCGTCCACGGCGCAATGTTGGACAGGAGGTCATTACTAAACAACCTGGCAATACTCAGGGTGTTCATCATAGTGAAAAGTATAATGAATGTAGACAAAAGGAAATCATGCTGTTATTGCGAGGTATTGGCAAAGGTTATTTGTTGTTTCTGCCGTTGTCGGCCTGCGACAGATGGCCGTCCCTTGATGTCCCAGCGTGATCTCATCCTCTTAATTCAAATAAAACTGTGTGTGTGCGAGAGTGTGTTTTAGCTGTGCTTTAGATGTCTGTCTGCCTGCTTGATTTGATTCATTTATTCAAAAGCCTATAACATTAATAACTAGTAGTCATAGTTATTCATGTTCTTATTTCACACCTCTCTTCAGTCCGGCACAGGCCATCTAATGGTTGTTGAGTGAAGAAAGTTTATTTTCACTGCAGCAACACGAGGGACTTTTAATTGGTGACAAGTAGCTGTGGGCATCGTGTGGTGGCACTACGCTGATGCATAACTGCTGCCCAACTAATTGCTAGCACGGCTCTAATTGCACGTAGGGGACTTTGCTGACGGTAACCTGCAGCAGCTGATTTGTAAGATCAATAAAGATCACGCCCACACATTACTTAGGGCTGCTTGTGTTCATAATTAAAAGTAACGTAGCTATTTAGGGCTTTTTTATGTCTGTAGTGAGGGTAAGAACCAGGCCCTTGAGACCGCTGCTTTAAACGTCTGCGCTGCTCTGCAGTCTGTATTACTGAGTCTATTTCCCTCTCATTCTCTCCCTTCCTTCTTCAACCTCGTCCTTTAGATTGTTGTAGGGGTGATCCTCCTCTACTACCTGCTGGGAATCAGTGCCCTGATCGGGGCCACGGTCATCGCCGTGCTGGCTCCCGTCCAGTACTTTGTGGCCACCAAACTGTCCCAGGCACAGAAGAGCACTTTGGTGAGTAATACATTGAAGGTCCTTTGAGCAAACAATGGTGCCACTGCTTCTGCTGCTATTTGATTACTGCTTGCTTATACCTTGGCCTGATGTGAGCTGTTTCCTATGGTTCCCAGGAGACCACACAGCTATCTTTGCAAACAGTCGTCAGTCCATGGTGATCTGTCCGTATCTTCCTCTAGGGCAAATGAGGTGGACGTAACCATAATGCTGAATCATTGTAGATGTGTTTCCCACGGGCAAATACTCTGGTTAAACACACAGCTAAACACACTCACAGCCTCTCACACCCGCACACACACATGCACACAAATACAATCAAGCTGGAGGGTTCAGAGAATGCAATTTATCTCCTTTGTCTATAATAACCTCAATTTATCCAGGTGGCTAGATCAGAATAAATAGCATTTGTTCACTTGCAATCTGTTCGTTAATCATTGTGAATGTCTTGTATGCCTCTGTAATCTATTTTTCTTTTAAACGCAACGTCTAGAAAAGTCCCGCTTACGCAATAAGTGCCCCTCTTCTCTTCTATTCATGAGGCTTTATAATGAGAAAGTAGGCTCCAGACAGTACGCATTGTCTGATACTGATAGTTTGCATGTCTTGACTGGCATTTGTACAAATACAAATGAACGTATTAGTTATTGTTATGAAGTACAAGGTATTTGCTCTCATAACGTTTCAGGATCATTAGAGTCCCTGGGGAACTTGGAGACGAATAAATAAAACTTAGTGGGCAATAAAAAAAAAATGCTGGTTCTGACAATTACTGTGTGTGTTGTTATGAATTCGCTTTGATTTTGCTCGGTAACATGCGGTCCACTGTGATCACAAGGGCTATGCTAAACAGTAACACTTCACTCTTTTGATTTTTCCCCACACGTTTAACAGGAATACTCTAGTGAGCGTCTAAAAAAGACCAATGAGCTACTGCGGGGCATCAAGCTGCTGAAGCTGTATGCGTGGGAGCACATCTTCTGTGACAGCGTGGAGGACACCAGGAGCAAGGAGCTCACCAGCCTGCAGGCCTTTGCCCTCTACACATCTATATCTAGTACGTCTAGTGCTAATATTATATTCGTGTTCTGTTCAAACCTTGTGGCCTGCTTCTCGGACATATACTATATATTTAGTGTTCACCTACCAATAGCAGCATGTCCCTTAATCCGTTACCGTGAACAGTGTTCTCCATCATTTATCCAGGACCTGAACTTAAAACCTTTAACACTGTCCATTTAGATTTCAGCCCTGCTGTATCGACAAAGCATGAAAGTGGTCTGTACAGGAGGCTGTGTCGAGAGCTTGTTCAGTCACATTCAATGAAACAGGCTCAAGACATGGCCCAAAGAGACGTCTGTGTTGATCTATTTGTAGGCCAGAGAGACCTAAAGGTTTATGTGATAATGTCACGGCGGTTCCAAGACTCGGGAGAGATCAGAGAACAAACACTGGTAGCCTTTAAGCTGAACTTTACTGTACTTTATATACAGGGAGGGGAACTGTTGCTTTATTTAGACTAGCGTCTTGCCCGTTAAATCATTAATTCTCCGTAGATAAACCGAATATTGAAACCAAAAAATCTAGAACTTAATCTCTTGATGCTTTTCAAATGTTTCCCTTTTTTTCTACTTTTCAGTTTTCATGAATGCTGCCATTCCCATTGCAGCTGTGTTGACAGTGAGTACCATTTCTTATTCTAAGTCATGTTGTTCCATTTCCATAGTGGCATTATATACTGTATTAGCATACCTTAAAGTATCTGTCAATGAATGCAATATTAAAGTGTGGGAATAAAGTGTCACAAATATGAATTTTTCCCAATTTAAGTGGACAGGCCAGAACAGAATAGCATTTTTGCACGAGCAGTCACTCTATTTATTTTCAAAAGAATGTCGAGCTGACATTTCCAAGGGAAGTTTGGTGGCCACAGTTCGCTGTAAATCCTACTCATATTTATAGAAGCCCTTTAACGTTGAGGTGATGAGAGGTGACATATATAACGTAACAGGAACACAAGACTGACATGAGCATGTCCATCTCCAAGGAGACGAACAAGCAGAGGTCCTTAAACAAGCGACTTGTCTTTCAATTGTTTTTCTCTTTTTAGCGGTGGGCTCAAAATGTCTGGGTTGTCAACACTTTGAGAACATGAAATGAGTTACGTGTATTTTTAAGGGGGTTTAGCTCTTAGTTTTAGTGATTTATTTATCAAATGAAGTCAATTTTATTTTTAGTTGATCTCTTTGATCAATTTATAGCCTTGCACATTGACTCGGTTAAATGCTCAGTCCTTATTTAGAATGATGTCGGATCAATCTTTTCACGCATCTGTAAATGACATTACTTTAAGCTTCCTTAAGGGGGAACTTGATCTTAATGCAATTCTACTAAGACAAGTTTTACTTTATGTTATTGCTTTATTAACGAACACGAAATATTTCCTGTGTTACTTTTCATCATCCTGTAGACATTTGTTGTTCATGTCCACATCTCGGAGGACGCCGACCTGTCCCCCGCTGTTGCTTTCGCCTCCCTTTCCCTCTTCCACATCCTGGTCACCCCCCTCTTCCTGCTGTCCAGTGTGGTGCGGTCCACTGTCAAGGCACTGGTTAGGTAAGAAACCACTTCTGCCTTCATATACAGAGAGGATGTCATTTCGAAAGAAATAATTACGATTAGAATTATGATTTATTTGAGATTGATTAAATTAAATATTGAAGGAAAAGGGGTTGTCATTACAGTAGGGTAAAATGCTTTCAGTGAGTGAATTGAGCCTGTGAGTGTATTTAGAGTGACTCAATGGATGAAAACTAATTGGTTTTTAAAGACAAATAAAGATCCGTTTCATTCAATTAAGGTTTAAATGAGTGAAGATTCTGCTAAAGTAATTGTTTTTTAATATATCCTGATTAAAACCCTCAGACTCATAAAACTAATTCTGTTTCAGGACCACAGCTGCTAATAGATTCAGCATATTTCTCTCAGTACCATTGATTTCTTTAAATAAAATGTATTTAACAGCCAGGAAAGGCATCAACCTTCATGGATTTTGGATTTTGAGGTTTCTCCTCACCATTAATAGTCTCTACAGGTAATCACAGTAGCCACTTAAAGAATCGGCAGTGCTCTCTCTGTCCATTATATGAGTGGTCAGGGTACTCTGACTTAGACAATTTATTAAAAACAGAAGAAGAAAAATACTAAAATGAGAAGTGGCATGCCATTATTAAACAATAATAGATACTTAACATGGTACTTATTTATTGGCTTGATCAAAAAACACCTAAACAATAACTGAACCAGTACAAAGGGCTTTTCCTATGCACCATGTATCGCTAGGATATAAATGGCATATGACACTGTATTGACAATAAAAGAAAGAGGTTATAATTGTAATATAATCGTACCAACATGGTACCAGTGTCTTTACAGTTGAACTCATAAATATTGTTTACTGACAGTCCATGATTCCCATCAAGGACACATGAATCAATACAATGATGCTGTGTAGTATGAAAGGCTTGTGTTTGAAGAGTTGCTGCTTCACTTCACAAGGATAGGATTGTATAAGTAATGTACATGCGATCATAAAGGTGGAGTTAGAAGGGGCTGCTAGCGAGTTCATACACTTTGATATATCAATAGATAGTAATATACAACCTTGTTAGTGCATATTAGCTTGAAAGAGCTCCTGATATGTCTTCATCACCATAGGAACAAATGTTTGTAGTCGTCCAACTGAGAAAAGCCTATGCATCCAAACACATTTATACATATTTATTACAGCTACTGCATGGTCACAGCAGGTGTTATAAATGACTCATTACCCATTCTACAGCTTAGTCAAATAAATAGTTTATGACCACAATGTCCCCATAGTAGCTCTGGAGACAGCTTGCTACTGACATTAAATGTCCATCTATTCTCTGAAGTCGCTACATCACTCTGCAGTGTAGCATATGATCGCCACACAGCAGTGCCTTTCGTTCAAGAGAAAGCCAATGGATTGTTCATGCTTCAAGCAATCCAGCAATCAAGGACAAAATGAACAAACTGTGCTGTTTATCAGGGTTTTTGTATGCCAATCAGAGGTGAATAGCCCAGTTAGACTATGAAGTGGGTTAACATTTTCTTTTGAAGTGGTCACCAGTTTAATTCAGACTGGAAAACCGATGATTTGTGTGTGGGGTTTTGAGCCCACGTACATGTCTGTTTGTGTGTGTGTGTGTGTGTGTGTGTGTGAATGTGTATCTGTGTGAGAGAGAGAAAAACGTAAGAAACAGCTAGTTAGATAGAGAGAGAGAGAGAGAGAGAGAGAGAGAGAGAGAGACGAGTATAGCCGCAATTCACTGAATTTTGTTCCACTAATTTAATTGTACCAACATGGTACCAGTGTCTTTATAGTTGAACTCATAAATATTGTTTACTGACAGTGTTTATTTCTATTATAAGCTGTAGGTATTCCAGTTTTTGTGTATTTGGGTTCATGCCATAGGCTATTGCTTAGTATGGAAGCCCATAAGGGACTTTATTCAAATGAAAATGTAAACTTGAAAATGCAAATGCAATTTAACAATAGCATTATCACTTTCCACATTCGTATGTGTTATTTTAGACAAAATGTAAGTGAAAATGCAATAATACCATTTGCATTTGAATTTTCAAATGCTTCAATGGGCATTCTGTGTCAATATTAAAATTCAAATGCAAAAGCTGTTTGACATTACATTTTCAAAGTCCTACCCCGCCATACTGCGGACAATATTCAAATGTTAATTCAAACTTGAAAATTAAAATTCAATATTAAAAATGTATCCTCATTTTCCATTTGTGCAAGCATTATTTATGTCACAATTAAAATTAAAATGCAGTTGTCAAACAATTTGAAAATGAAATGGAAATCGCATTTGCCATTGCATTTTCAAACACTTCATCTTCAGTACTACGCTGTGGAGTGGACAAAATGCTAATGCAATGCGCGAATCAGCGCTGGGAGTCTATTGCATTTGCATTTTCAAGTCACCACGCACTCTTTGGGACAGAACATGAACATTCAAATGCAGTCCGTCAGTCCTCTTATCAAGGCGGGTCTTAAGTTAGGATGTCACTTCCTCGTTCAGTGACTTGCTTCATTACCCTTTTACCAACTCGTTGTTGGAGCTGCTATTTCGCAAGTCCTTAGTCATATTTTTGTGCTACAAGTTCTATGTTTTTGCATTTATTTAAAGAAGTACATTTATTAAAATCTCTCCAATTATTCACAATGACAGTGCTGAAACGAAGAGAAGCCGGACAGTCATATAGCTAAACGCTTGCTGTGGGCTAATAGATTGGGCATTATTTTCAACTTTCACATGCATGTTTACTCTATTAATTATCAGAATCGTACTGAATAAATAAACTTATAGCACAATATGGGATATGGGTGATAATTTGAAGGTAGGATTCTACCACTTTAGATTGGACAAAGCCATTTAATTAGAAGGTGCATTATAAACGCTGCAAATTTCTTCTGGAAAAGGTTTTAATGTTTTCGTAAACGTTCACACCTATAGTTTTAATAGTGTTGTATTATAAATATGTGCCCATAGGTAGTGTTGCGCTTGTTTTGGACAATTTTATTAAGGTGAGGTTGCTCATTTGTCTTTCAAGAGTGAGCCACACTGAGTGTTCATCTCTGCGGCAATGGCATAGGCTTGGCTGGTGCGGGAGACACATTTGCATTTTCAAGTTTACATTTTCATTTGAATAAAGTCCCTTATGGGCTTCCATAAGTTAGCTTATCGGTAACAAAGTCAATATTCACAAATATACATGCACCCAATTAAACTAGGGCAATTATTGTAGGCCAAGTCAATACAAATGAGGCAGGTCTGATAAACTGAAATTCTTACATTAAAAAATAAAGTCTTGGGCCTCTGCTCTCTCCTGTGCAGTGTACAGAAGCTGAGTGAGTTCTTCTCCAGTGATGAGATAGGAGACGAACTCGAACCCAACGCGCCCATACCGTCAGGCTCCAGCAACCACAACAAGTACCAGGCAGTGGTGAGCACACATACACACATACACACACACACACACACACACACACACACACACACACACACACACACGTTTCTCTCTCGTACCTTAGTTACGATTGCAACATTTGAACTCTCTTACGCTGTCTGTCTGTCTCTCTGTCTCTCTGGCTCTGTTGTCAACATCTCCCGCCTCTGTGTATCTCGGCCTCTTCCTTCCACCTCGACCTCACTCTCACTCACTCCAACACCACTTGCTTTCCCTACCCCCATCTCTCGTCTCTTTTTGGGGAGGGTGTGTTTTCCTCCCGTAGTCCTCCTCTAAGTCATTCCCTCCCCCCTCGTCTCAAAACCTCCAGCCCCTGAAGGTGGTGAACAGGAAGCGGAACACCAGGGAAGACTGGAACCACTACGGCTCCCAGAGGGACATCCAGGGAGAGGCTGCTCCCCGGGATGGGGACCAGGACATCTGCATTAGGGTGGGCCACACTTATGAGTCAGATCATGGAAAGATGGATAGATAGATAAATGTTTAGATTAACACAATGCAAGGGTGTATGGATGGAGGGAGGGAAGCAATCCATTTAGATTATGTGGTTTATTCATCAATATTGGAAAGTATGCTTAGCTTTTTAAATATAATTTGAAATGTTCTTTGACATTAATGTATGATCTTTCTTTCAGATAACAAGTGGATATTTCACTTGGTCAGATGGGCCCCCAACGTTGTCTAATGTTGATATTCGGATTCCCATCGGTAAACCTTAGTCTAGAATAGATATGATCCAATTTGTTTCTTTATTTGCCAAATCTTCATTTTAGTTCAATATCAAATACTGTGTGCAATGTTTCATATCCCCTTTCGCTGAATTCCTTTAAGATATAGTCTCCTTTAACTCTTATCCATGGTTTTGTTCTTTTTGTCAGGTCAGCTGACTATGATCGTGGGCCAGGTGGGTTGTGGGAAGTCGTCCCTGCTGCTGGCAGCGCTTGGAGAGATGCAGAGAGTCTCCGGCTCGGTCACCTGGTACAGGTTAGAAAAGTCTTCCTACTTAATGTCCTCATCTAAGGGTTCCCCCTGTCCAACTCCACTCTTTCCTCAAAATTGCCGTAAACTCACGTGAGCTCTCCTGCGCAAAAAGAGGAATGGCTAAATAAAGTTAAATTATGAATGAATTAATCCTTAAGGCTGTGATGTGGGGTGGCGTGTTCACTTCTCCAGATAGTTTCGGGGCATTTGAAGCACTTTGTCAAACGTTTCGGGTAATTGGACTGTCTACCAGACAAGGTTGTTTTTGTTTTATCTGTTCAGGGATAAATACATTTGGCCCGGCCGTCAGGCATATGCAATTAATGTCAGCCGTGTTCCCCCTGCAGAACAAAACTACGATAGAGTTATCTGGATTTAATAAGCATTTGGAAAAGACTTCTGCTCGGGTTTTTTTCTCTCTCAATCTCTCACTCAGAGGTTTATGAAAAGAAATGTCACATAGTATTGTTATTATCGGACCAGGGTTAAGGCATTAAAAAACAAGACCATGCAACTTTATTTGCTGCCCCTGCTGAGAGAGAAGTCAGCTTGAGTGAGAGTATAACCCAACAAAACAAAACGAACGGAAAAGCATTCAGCCTTCATCATGGCTTCAGAGATATGTAGCTCAGGTTCAAAACCACGAGAGCCCTCTAAGCCACAGCAAATGTTGTGTTGGCTCATTTAATTAAAACTGTGTCATTGCTGGGCTAAAACATATTAATTTCCTTTGCCCATGCCAGGAAAACATTAGCACACCCTCTGATATTGGGCCCTATTACACAGTCAGGTCATGGCATGGTACCAGATATAGTATAACCTAGAGACAGACAAAGGGACCGTCATTTAAGCTCAGGCCTCATGAAGTATTGACCATGTACTAAGATCTGGAAGTGAACCAAACCCTGGATCAGGTTTCCCTTGATACTTGCATTGCCTCTGATGTTTCCATCGTTTTTTTTTTAAGTTATTAAAACAACAAATGTAATTTATTACAATAATCAAAGTTGGTCCATTAGTGCAATGTGTTTCAACGTGAATGCTGTTTATAGTGTGCTTTTGACGCATTAATTATGCCTGCGGTCATCTGTTAAATACTCTTCTGTAGTAGGGATCTTTTGACCTATTGGAACTGTCTTCACCCTCTTCACATAGACAGTAGAAGAGCCACAGTGTGTGGATAGGCAGTATGCCACATGTACCCCACTCTCATAGTGGACTCCCCCATACCCCACTCTCACAGTGGACTCACCCATACCCCACTCTCACAGTGGACATTCCCCTTCCTGTGTATGTGAAGAGATTCTGATACCCTTGTGTCCCAGTGAGCATACTTGCCAACCTTGGAACCTAAACAATCTTGAGGATTTCCAAATAACAGCGGTTCTCTATAAAAAAAAATCATTTTGATACAGAATTGTGTCAATG
This sequence comes from Galaxias olidus, assembly GCA_026901105.3. NCBI lineage: Eukaryota > Metazoa > Chordata > Actinopteri > Galaxiiformes > Galaxiidae > Galaxias > Galaxias olidus. The sequence continues at coordinate 116,604 of JAPMUY010002074.1, read as the reverse complement.
AAAATCGTGAGTCTCCCGGGAAAATCGGGAGGGTTGGCAACTATGCCAGAGAGAGTCTCATATTATTAGATGGGTCATTAGCAGACTTGGATCGTTAGCCGTCTCCTTGGTATCGGCCCCCTAATAATTAAAGTGTCAACCCTCAAAGGGAGATTAATGTAGTAAATCATGAAACTGAACATTTTGCGTTAAGGCTAGTTAGCGCACATGAGTTCAGGAGGCTAGTTGGAAAACTGTTTGTAATGCCGTCACAATTCACAACCTAGCTTTTTACTGAGATTTTTTTGTTTTAGTAATAGGTTTCTATAATGATTAAAACTGTTGAGAAAAATGAACAAAAGGATGATAAGTGACTATATGGATAAGTGATATAAGAGATAAACTGGATGTAATCCGCTGTAATGGCTTGGTCATCCAGAATTGGTGATGAGGGCACAATGAGACAACCCTTCGCCTTCATGGCTCATTAGAGATTAGGCTGATATGGCCATTCCCCCATCGCACTTTAAGACAACCCTTAAAATAAGCTGCAGGCTGTATTAACATGACTGTGTTCAGTGTTTGTCTTGGCTTACTCATAAAAACACTTGTGTGGTCTGTTCCGTCTTTAGAAACACCTTTATTCTCACTACGCGTTTTAGGATTAGCGCCTTCTCACCGCACTGAAAACGTTTGCTTGTTTATTTAGAGAAAGTGTTCTTACGACACGTGTTTTTGTGTATCGCGTTCTTCAACTTTTCAGACGTCAGTTCTATAGAATGCTCTACGACAGTTGTGTTGTCTAGTGGTGTTCTCTGTGGAGGGAGGCCGTATTGAATCCTGCTGGGGTTAAATCCAAACTATGGCTCTGAAGTTACTACCACACATAATTAAAGAAACTGACTCGGGAGCTAGCAAATGTGTTAACTTGTCAGACCTAAAAATAACTCACAGTTCCTACTGAGGTGGTGTACTTTGTACAACTACTGTAGCATCAGCATATCAAGTGGCAATTAAACAGAGGCAGTTTGCATTGCAATATGTGAGCTCCTTCAAACAGTGACCATGATGTGGTTTTGTAATGTGTTTAGAATCTTCTTTGCTTAACTTTACATTAGGGTGTGCCCATTTTATTAGGTCAACTTTACAAATATAGCAACACAAGGATGGGCATAACTGTCTATAATAACTTGCTGACACCATAATACTGTTCATTATTTGTTTCTTGTACAGCCTTCCCAGTCTGGATTCAGAGGGGGATGAGAGGTATGTCTTCTAACATCCAACACAAACCAGAAATTATGTTTTTATTTGGCCACCAGGCAGGTTTAGTAGGATTTTATTTAAGTGGAAAATAGGAAGATAGCACACTTCTCTATCTGACACTTTAAATTGAGATTAAAGGTGATATAATTAAAGGTAAGATTAGAGCGAGATTGATTGTTGCTGTTAACAATATGGCTACACACAACCTTTTCAAGGCTGTGCAGCGCTTATCAAGCAAATGAGAATGATCAGGAACTGTTATATATATTCCATTAGCGCATATAAAAGCAGTAATGTGGAAACATGTCAGTCTCCCTCCAAGCAAAGATCCCTGTTGAGATGGCTGACATATTGCTCTCTTATGCCGCACAAAATCAATGATAAAGGTACTTCAATGCACTGTGCCTCGTCAAGATATATATCATCTGCCATACACACTTCATCAAAGCAAACACATATGGAGAGGATAACATCGCGCACATAGGTATTCACAGAAACATAGATATGACACACACTGCTGGAGTAAAGCTCTGTCACTGTTTAATCCCCCGGTCTATCTACGATTCAAGATGGTTTCCTTAATAACTGTAAGGTACCTTTGTGCCGTTAAGCCCCCTGTTGGTAAGGTTGTGTGTGTGTGTGTGTGTGTGTGTGTGTGTGTGTGTGTGTGAGTGAGTGAGTGTATGTGTGTGTGTGAGTGAGTGTATGTGCGTGCTGGCATGAGCCTGGCTATCCATCACACGAGTAATCCCGTGGTGCAGCAGGTGCTATCGGAGTAATGATCAGAGAGGACATCCTCTTTATTGTTTTTTAGTCAGGGGATCGGAGGTCATACATCCTAGCCAGATGTTCACATGGTCTAGCGCAACCAGAAGTAATGCAGTGAAGCTGTTAATACAGATAGGAAATATGAAGCTGCTCCGACAACAGTGGAAACTTGAACAAACGGAATTGGACTGTGATTATTGCATAGCCCCCATGTTTTTCAAGACCTGCAGCTCCGAGGGGATGTTTTATTGGTGGAGATGAAACAGCATTAGTCATTAGACAGTATGATGTAATAGACTATATAATGTTTCATTCATTCACTCCTGTTTCTCCGGAAATATTGAAAACATAAAGGCAATAAACCGTGGCCTAACCTATGATTCTCTCAATATGTCTATAAGCAAATAGCTATTTAGTTAATAGTCAAATTTTTCTTGATTTAAAACCAAACAAAATGTATTAAAGTGCCTCCTGGCCTTTGGTTTAGCTGGCCATTGTGTTATCAGCTATCAATTTAAAACTCAAGGTTAATGTATTAGTATGCCAGGGACCCATTAAAATCAATCAAATAACAAGTGCAGCTGCAGGCTTCTTGACAGCTACACACAGGGAGGTTAGTTGGATTAAAGACCTGAGGGTAGACCAATGTCAGCTTATCATCATTAGAGTGAAAGAGATGCGGTAATGCTTTCTGAGTCGCACTGACAAAAGGACATGCTTGTGTCCGTGTTTTATGTGTATTTGTGTGTGTGTGTGTGTGTGTGTGTGTGTGTCTGGGCCCACAACCAACATAAACCACATACTGCTACACTGTAATATTACACGTATTAATATGTACATGAAAGAGGGTCAGCACAACACAGAGAGATTGAATGCCTGCTAGTGACACAGTCTTCTATAATTGGAGTGTGTCAGAATCCAGACGGAGCTTGGTAATAGTTCTTACATCAGCAAATAACAGGAAGTAATATGGGGTGGGGTGGGGGGGTATTTTTCATGACTTCTTCCATGACAGCCAAGGATAGACAAGGGAAAGTAGGGCAGGTGGTTCTGGGGTTCTGGTTGATTACTTTCATGGTCAAGAGAGACTATGCTGTGATTTGTCTCTAAGGGACTGACTGATCCTCTTATTAGATTTTGATTCTATTGACTTAAGGGTCTTTATGTTGTGTTTGTTTGTGTGTTTGTGTGACTTTACCTTTGCAGTCCCTCAGACAAGGATGCAGCTGGTGATGGGGATATCAGGTGAGCCAAAGCAATATGACTCTTAGCGCCAGCTGGTTGCCGTTCCTGTGATAATGCACTGTTCCCCGTTGCCAACTGATGGCACACAGAACCACACACTGTTATCTAGAACTCACACTGCTGTTAAGGCCAGACTACCTTGCACAAAACATAACAAGATAAACCCAGGCCCAATCCAAGGTTTGATTGGTTTAAAAAAGGGCACCTTGTTAATTGAGAACTTTAAAATTAGTTTACAGCGTTGTATAAAGTGCCTTAACAGTGTGCCATTGCTAGGAATGTGAGCCACAGCTGTAGTTTCAGACAGGTCATCAATCAATGTTCCTTAGTTCCATCAAACCACGGGCTGGATCTGTGGCCGTGGGTATTGCTGATTGTAAGGTGTTAAGAGGACGTGAGTTGTAAAGGAGGCTTGCGCTTTTGTGTTTCTCCGACAGGAAGAGAGATTCTGTGGCCTACGCTTCCCAGAAGCCCTGGCTACTCAATGCGTCCCTTGTGGAGAACATTACGTTTGAGATGCCCATGATTAAAGCCAGGTGAGACTCGCACAGAAATACAATGATCCATCCAATTATCCAGGTTATTTCAACTCTGTCTACCGTTTGAAGTCTGGGAAATAACCGGTCGTCTGAAGCCTCCGAAATAACCTAGCCTGTGAAAGAGAGCCCTGCTTGTAGTCGTGACAAAAAATAGTTGGGGTCATCCAGGAATACTAAAGTCTGCTTTGTCTGGTCTCTGAGACCATTCATAGGCTGAATAATTTCCTCTCTGCTGATACCCCAACCAATAAAACAGCCATAGGCTGACACCAAATGCTAATTTCCCCAGCTGATGCTCGTTTTATCCTCACAGCAAATGTTTTCCATTAAAGACAGGTTGTCTGTGCTTTATGGTTCCTTGAGCTCTCTGAGCTAAATGGACTTTATTTACGGGAGATATTTTAATGGAACCCTTTGCGTTGTTACTGTGGCAACGTTATGTAGTAGTGGGGTGTTTGCCCCTTCTGGTCATTTTCTTTCTGGATGTCAACTGTAACACATTCTCCATCTCTTACTTTACGACTGCTCTCTTCCTCTTTCCATCCGTCTGTATTTTTCTCTTCCATTCCTACAATCCTCACTCTTTGTCTTGCATCTTCTCCCATCCCTTTTGTTATTCAGAGCGAAAAATTGACCCATTTTTTCTTCCTCTCTCCACCCCCCTCTCTCTACTCTCTCTCCCTCTCTTTCTGTCCACCTATTCTCATCTCTCTCTCTCTCTCTCTCTCTCTCTGCCTTTTCTCACCTCCCACCCCCACTCTAGTCTCCACAGTCTCTATAGTCGCTCTCCTCTTTCAGTGATCATGGTGAACTATTCAACCTCTCCAAGTCTGTGTGCCATCAGTCTGGGGATCCCCCTGGGTCTTAGAGTCTGAGTTCAGGCTCAGATGCTGCTGATTTTTTTTGCTGTTATTTTCTGCAGCATTTTCTCCTGGGGGTTTTCCCTGATAAATAACATCTGGGGTTGTATAGATTTCTCTGCACGTGAGCACACACATTTATATGACAGTAATTGTTGGTGTATAGATGTACAGATTTTTTATTGTTATTCCAGCACATAAGCACCCAAAGCTACCTTTATAAATATATCAGTTTAAAAACGGTTACAATATACAATAGTTATGATGGTGGAATAAAACACAAAACAAGCTTAATGAAAAGCATAGCCTTCCATTGTGATCCCTTTAGTGTGTCTCTTGACTTGCTCGTGGTAACCTTCATTTCTATGCCTGTATGCGGGCTTTAGGTACCAGGCTGTGATTGACGCCTGCTCCCTCCAGCCTGACATTGACATCCTGCCACAGGGGGATCAGACAGAGATCGGGGAGAGGGTGAGTGCCACCGCCTGTCACTGTTCCTGTCATTTTAAACATGACACACCGACGCTTTTAAAGTATTCTGATATGGGGATCGGGGAGAGCTCGCGATCGTTCCCCTCCACGGTAATGTCGTATTACCCTTTCCCAGCGCCTGTGTGTGTAACATCCGTGACTGCACCATTGATCGGGAGTAATGGTCATGTGTGTAGAGATCGAGATTGACCTTTCCAAGCCTGAACCCTGTCGTGATGTTAAGTCTCATTAATTCATGTAATTACTGGTCACGTAGGCAAGAGCTTAATAGGGTTCAATTTATCTCTTAATAGGTCCAGTAAAGTTATTTCTTTCCTTTTCTTTTCTTTTCTTTTCTTTCCATATGCACTTTCATCTCATCAATCGCATCTCTCTCTCTCTCTCTCTCTCTCTCTCTCTCTCTCTCTCTCTCTCGCTCTCTCTCTGTTTCCTCTCCCAATCTCTCTGCAGGGTATCATTTTGTCAGGTGGACAGAGACAGCGCATCAGCGTGGCCAGAGCACTGTACCAACAGACCAACGTTGTCTTCCTGGTGAGTCTTACGCTCTGTGTTTGCAAACGTACGGTGTACGGCTCTGTACGGTGGCCGAGACTCGTCAACACAAACGCAAAAGCCACAAAAGAAATGGAAAAACCCCAACACAAATGCAAAAACCATAACCTAATGGATCTGATGTTGAATGAAACGGGCCGATGAAATGCAGGCGAGCTAGTGTTGCCCACACAAAGCCAGGCAAAAGCCATTTATTCAAAAGAGGCCACCAGGGCCAAGGAGAAAGATGAAGGTGAGAGGTCACTAGTGATAGCAAACTAAGCTTCCCAGTGAGTCTTATGTTTTGTGAGAGCGTGATAATGTTGGGTTGCTGGTGCGCTGTGTGTTCTGTGATGGCAAACGAAGCTTCAACGGTAGGGTTCGATCCAGGACGGCCCACCTCATGGCATCCACGCCACATGGCAATCAATGTCAATCGATCAGTCGCAGCTTCATTTCACGCTGTCTTACACTTCAAATGCTGAATGTTTACGATCTCTGCAACCCATGCAATCCGTTCCTGTATGTGCTGTTCAAGCCGTAATGGTGCTGCTTGCCAGTTTCATTAGTAAACAGCAATTACTGAGGGACGGAGCTGTGACTGCCTGCTACTCCCATCCCCCCACTCCCTCGCTCTGAATCGAGAACCACCTCCGCTCCAAATTGCCGAGTTTATGCCAGTGATTCTGGTAATATCATTCATGAATTCCGAGAGATAGCAGCGTAAATGCCATGTCTGCCAACACACATTTGCAACCTGTTTCCAAATAGGGGGATCCTACATTTTATTGGATTGTTATTATCCTATAAATTGTTGCTTGGACACACAGGTGTCACACCAATTTCTATGTCAGTGTCGATTTATAAATTCCCTTCCATGTTGTAAACTGTGATAAGAAAGTTTTACGTACGACAAATGTCTCCTTTTGCTTGATGTCGAGCCAAGTTTTTATCGACCCTGCCAATTTGTTATTCCACAAATATCCACAGGTTAAACAGAGCTTAATCATACCTAAGACCCCCCCCCACCGGCCCTGTTTTTCAGGATGACCCCTTCTCCGCTCTGGACATCCACCTCAGTGACCACCTGATGACGGAGGGCATCCTCAACCTGCTGCGAGAAGAAAAGAGGACGGTTGTGCTCGTCACCCACAAACTACAGTATCTTCTGCACGCAGACTGGGTGAGACGGACGTGTGTGTGTGTGTGGGTGCTCGCGAGTTTGTGGCAAAGTCACGTTTCTTTGCTTGTGCGTGCTTCGCCTTTCTCCACCCAAATAATGAGGCTTCAAACAAAAAAATCCTAACCGAGTCTGTCTTGCGCCGATAAACACAAACGGTGAGACTAATGAGGCCCGTCTTGCATCTGCCCCGGCTGGTCGTTATTCAGAGCCAGACACATCCCTTCTTCTCCCAGCCCTTGAATCAGAGGGTCTATCCCAGCCGGGTAAATAAACGGCATCGATCGACCCTGCCTCTTTCTCTCCCTCCAGATAATCGCCATGAAGGATGGCTCCATCCAGACGGAGGGGACCCTGAAGGACATCCAGAAATCCGACTCGGAACTTTTCGAACAGTGGAAGACGCTCATGCACCGACAGGACCAGGAATTTGAAAAGGTATCGTGCAAGAGGAGTGGGGATTTTTCAGTTCATGAAGAAACATTTTGAAAAGGATGCGATAATTTTGTGTGTGTGTGTGTGTGTGTGTGCGCGTGTGTGTGTGTTTGTTTGTGTGCCTCTTCCAGGAGACTGCGACGGAAAGCATGACCATGCTGGAGAGGAAGAACTTGCGCAGGGCCATGTATTCCAGAGAGGCCGCCAGGACCGAGGAGGAAGATGAAGGTGAGAGGTCACTAGCCTTAACCGGTCCTGTCACCATGGCAACCGAACGCGGAAGGAGGCACACGTCCTTGATAAGCAGCTGTGTGTAACGTATATTGAGCGTGAGTTCTAGACGTACACCCTGTAACTATTCACGTCTCAGAAGCCATTTTGAGTAAATGTCCTATTACATTTGATCCTTTTCTGTCTGTCTCTACGCTGTGACTGTGATGTGTGTGTGTCGAATCTTTTGCCAGCTCCGTGTTAAGAAGGACTGTGCTCTTTACCTGTGCTCTGTGTTGTCTCCCGTGTTCTGGTGGCATCCATGGGTGGACAAGTGAGCTGGCTCCAGCAATAGGTTTCGCACTCTTTTCGGACACAGGTGTGGCTGGACCGCATGGTTTTACTACCTGCTTCTGAGTCATGTGGCATTGTGCTGCAACCAACCACGTAGCGAAGTAGGCCACCTGCCATGCGCCATTCAAACAGTCCCAAGCATTGTTCCTGCGCTTGTCTGCTCTTGCAATTGCCTTCCTTTCATCTCTCTCTCTCTCTCTTTCTCTCTTGTTCTTGTACTTGCTCCCTTTCTGTCTCTCTCTACATGCTCTTCCATCCCACCACCAGCATGTCATGTCATATGCCATGTCTGAAGTCCTTAGTGGCCGGGCTGTAGTGCTCTGTGAAGTCCTTAGTGGCCGGGCTGTAGTGCTCTAATTCTGCACATTCTCTCCCTGTCCTATTTTCCTGTTTTCTACTTTTTAATTCTCTCGCTACCCCTGGCTTGACCTAGACGTCCAGACGCCCAACATGCAGTCACACGTTCGAAAGGATTGCTGCATGATGTCATGCTCTGTATTTACATTAGTACTGTGTTTAGTACAATGGGTGGTGAAACAATAGCAGTAGCTGCTCAACCCTCGCCAGTTTGGCCCTAGCTCTCTGCTTTGCCTGCGCCACAGAACAAAGGGGAGAAGTGTTTGCCTTTTCAAGAGAAATATGAATAAATATCGAAGGACAATTCAATGAATATTGCTCGATTAGTTCTGTCTGCTTTGTTCTGTCCGGGATTCTACCTCTGTCTGTTCTCTCCAGACCTCTTGTCTTCCTTTCAGTGACACTTATTTCTTTTGCAGGTCCTTCTGTGCATACAAATATCTTCTCCTTGTCATTCTGGCAACAGCAGAAGCTCATGCTGCGAGAGAGAGAGAGAGAGAGAGAGAGAGAGAGAGAGATAAAGGCAATAGAAAGAGAGAAGAAAAGAGAGAGGAGAGAGAGATAAAGGCGAGAGGAAGAGAGAGGACCGTAGAAAGGTCGTCGATCAGGCAAACATTATTACAAGGGAGTCATAGGCCATCGCGGAGAGCTTAGCTTCCTCAAACACCGCCTTTGAAATTCACGAGGGCGTCTCTTAGGTCAAGAGGACGGCAGTAGTGCATAGGGACCACCTCGACCCAGCTCTCCCTTTTGATTGCAAAATACACGGTACTAGAACAAGGACCTGTGAGGCCACACCCACAGCTATATTAAGCCTCCATGGTCCTGTGTGTCCTCAACTCACCCCTCCGGATGTCCTTTCCAGAGGAGTCCGAGGAGAGCGACGAGGACGACAACCTCTCCCAGGTGATGCGTCAACGCACCACCATCCCCTGGCGCTCCTGCGGCACCTACCTGTCCTCGGCGGGGCTCCTCCTCCTCTCCCTCCTCCTCCTGTCGCAGCTCCTCAAGCACAGCCTCATGGTTGCCATTGACTACTGGCTGGCCCACTGGACCTCGCACGTCATCACGGCCAAGATGGCCGCCGCGACGCACAACTGCACCAGCGCTCAGGTGAGTGGTTGGAACAGCTGACAGGTACGCGCCGTAATTTGTATGAGGTGTCTCGTGAATTGAAAGGATGTATTTTTAAATCGTCTGTTATTAATTTGAGATATGCCATGCTTCACTAGCTGTGCGCCTGACCTTTTCTGTCGTGAAGCTCAAAGCATCGACTGCTTCTAGGCAGTGTCACCTGATGTGCCCTTTAGACAATGTCTCATCCTCATCTGCATATTATGCAAATTCACAGGCACAACAAGGAAAATAACTGCCTTGAAAACTAAACATCCTTTGGTTTCTGAAAGTACAGGAGCTTTGAGTGCAAGTGACAGGTGGGGAAATGAAAGGCACCATGGGCAGGACAAAACACCAACAAACACACTCTCACTAACCCACACACACCCACTCTCGTACAGTCACTTACAGAGATACACGCCCTGACATGCTCTAAATGAAGTGGAGGGGCTAAGTTGTCTTTGGCACTTCAGGGCCGTGCCATGTGTGTGGGGTTATCCTGATATGGAGCATCTAATGCTGTCGTTTTTATTAATAGCTAGTTTTTAGTGGCTCTGTGTGTGTGTCCGCTGCGCTAAATGCCAGGTCACATTTCACACGGTCATCCAGAAGTTGGAGGCCAACAAGAGCCAGACATGGCAGAGGACAGCAGCTGATAGTTGAATGCGTTTACACACACACACACACACACACACACACACACACACACACACACACACACACACACACACCAGCTCTAATTTTCTGATCTTACTCTCTCTGGACTGCACTGGATTCACTCACTTATCAGACACTCACTCACTCCCTCACACACACACACACACACACACACACACACACACTAAATGTGTGTGCAGAAAATGGGATGGATGTTTGGTAAGTGTTCATGTGTTAGCGGGATCCTCTGTGTCTTTGTGTGCAGCTTATCTAATCAGACTCCGTCGTTGCTAGACACACATACACATACAGAGCCATTTCCCCCGGCCCGGTCACATAATCAGAACCCTCTAATACAATATTACTGCTGTAATGCCCGGAGGCTGCCAACCCTGGCAACCCAACACACACAACAAACGAAAGCCAAGATGCAAAACGATGCTCCTTGGGTTGTTTGTGTGGTAGGAAATGGCGGAGGTAGAGGTGAAATGGAAGGGGAGGAGGGGATCAATAGAAATTGTTGAACACCGGGTTTGGTGAAGGTGATGAGTAACCCAACGCTTGAGGGAAGGATGAAGAGAGCTGTGACCGGGGACGGAAGGACAAAGGGACAAACAGTTTGCTACTTTTCATGTTGTTACTCCCCTCAGTGAGCCAAGTTCACCGTGCCTTGTTGTTCTCCTATTTGTCATAATTATGGAACACATAAATCACATTTAGTACCTACACACATACAGTACCAGTCAAAAGTTCAGACACACGTTCTCATTTCAGGGAATGCAAAAGTGTGTCCAAACTCTTGACTGGTACTGTACAGTAAAGACAACCCCCACATCCCACCTTATTATCTCCGCTTCTCTCCTTGCAGCAATGTCGGTTCAGCCATTCCTGGTACCTGTCCGTGTTCAGTGTCCTGTGCTGCCTGGGCATCATTCTGTGTCTGGTCACCTCTGTGGCCGTGGAGTGGACTGGCCTGAAGGTGGGCAAGGAGCTGCACCACAACCTGCTCAACAAGATCATTCTGGCCCCCATGAGGTACGCGCCACTGACCGTTGGCTGCCAGCGTTAGTCTACGAAACGTGATAGAGGGGTGTGTGTGAGTAGGGCGTGGGGGAAGTCGTGTGTGTGTGTGTGTGTGTGTGTGTGTGTGGCTGAGATCTGGTGTTTCCCGGGTTTCGACATAGGGCAAACAGATGGCACACTGGGTAATGGAGACGGGTAATGGAGCGCATGAAAGTGTTTACTGTGCCCCCCCCCCCCCACACGCTCACCGGATGATACATTGTAACACACACACACACACACACACACACACACACACACACACACACACACACACACACACCTATTCTCTCTCTTTCAGACACACATAAACAAATACACATGCAGATGGTCAGACACAAGCGTTTGAAACCAAAAATCGACTTGACCTTTTGTCCCTTTCTCCTGCTGTGAGACTGCCTCCTAGCTGTCTAACGCTTTCTCTCTTTATCTCTCTCTCTTTCTCTATCTCTCTCTCTCTTGTCCCTATAGGCTGTTTGAAACCACCCCGCTGGGCACCATCCTCAACAGGTTCTCCACGGACACCAACACCATCGACCAGCACATCCCCGCCACCCTGGAGTGTCTGAGCCGCTCCACCCTGCTGTGTGTGTCTGCCCTGGGGGTCATCTCCTACGTCACCCCCGTCTTCCTCGTCGCCCTCCTGCCCCTGGCCGTAACCTGCTACTTCATCCAAAAGTATTTCCGAGTTGCCTCCAGGTGAGTGTGATAGATTTAAAGACGGAAAAAAACGTGGTGGATGAAACAATTAAGAGATGCAAATCAAACAGATCCCATGTTTCTTTTCCCCCGTCTCCATCCCCGTGTTCTCCTGGTCAGGGACCTGCAGCAGTTGGAGGACAGCACCCAGCTCCCTTTACTGTCCCACTTTTCTGAGACATTGGAGGGCCTCACCACTATCAGAGCATTCAGGTACGTCCTGAGAACATTCTCTGTTCATATTCTCTCCTCTACGATACTTTTAAAGGTCATACAAAAAGTGCTTTTGTTTGTATTGGCGAGACGGTTTTGTTATGACACAATCAAAATATTCCACATATGTTGATAATTATAGCTCTATGTAACACTGGGTTGATGATTACAGACAAGGCTTTGTGCAGTGTCGCACATTTTCAGAATGTAGTCATCACTCCGTTTCTTTCTTTGACAGATATGAACCTCGGTTCAGAAAAAGGTTACTGGAGTATACAGATGCCAACAACATTGCCTCCCTCTTTCTGACTGCTGCCAATCGCTGGCTAGAGGTCCGCATGGTAAGGAGGCCTTTGGTTCTATACTGTTGTACTGTGAGGTCTGTTGTATTGTTGTCTGTGTACATAGCTGTACATGTACATTTCAGAATTTGGTTCACCAATGTATTTCTGTGTAGTACCTCTAAGAACTTCAAATGAACGACAGTTTAACTCACATTCCACATGTCGTCAGACCGTTCTACATGTTGTTGGTTGCTTGTCTTCAGGAGTACATAGGAGCATGTGTGGTGCTGATAGCTGCCGTGGCCTCCATCGCCAACGCAGGTCACCTGTCGACTGGTCTGGTGGGCCTGGGCCTGACCTATGCCCTCATGGTGAGCACCTCTATGCAGATCAACTCCCATTACACTGGCCAGCACACAATAAAATATCATTTTCACATATATTAATATACAGTATATTCATGAAATAATAATATATCATATATTTCTTAGGTGTCCAACTACATGAACTGGATGGTGCGTAACCTGGCCGACATGGAGGTTCAGCTGGGATCCGTCAAGAGGATCAAGAGCCTGCTGGAGACTGAACCGGAGAACTACGGCGGACTGCTCTGTGAGTACCACACCTCACCTCACTCCGGTTACTGCACACCACTGACTAATAAGAGTCCACGTCCAGAAGTATAGATATGTGTCTATCGCCTATGGTATCCCAGGATATCTAAAGTCTCTAGTAATCGTATTGGGGATTTGAGCCTTGCCTGGGTGTATTTGAACATTTGACCTCCGTTCACCCCGTCCTGTCTCCCTGTCTCTTCAGCGGCGTCCCAAGTCCCAGACGGCTGGCCCCGGCACGGAGAGATTCAGATCCAGAACCTGAGCGTGCGATACGACACTACGCTGAAGCCCGTCCTCAAACACGTCAACGCACACATCAACCCTGGACAGAAGGTACACACACACACACACACACACTGGGAGGCAAGGTGAGAGTGTAAATGGCAAGTGACATTAATGCTCAAAATTTGGATGGTTATGATGATAACATTTTAAGATAAGTGGTGCCATTTTGTTCGCTAATAATAAGATTTGCTTTTTTCAAGGTGGGGATCTGTGGAAGAACAGGTAGTGGCAAATCCTCCTTTTCCCTGGCCTTCTTCCGCATGGTCGACACATTTGAGGGTGAATATAATTTTATATAATCTTTCATTTAAAAAAAATTAAATCCTGCAGTAATGTAATTTATTTTATTAAAGCATTTATAAATGTTCTCTTTTTCTGGGCACAGGGAGGATAGTTATCGATAACATAGACATCGCCAAGCTGCCTCTACAGACTCTGAGGTCACGCTTGTCCATTATCCTACAGGATCCCTTCCTCTTCAGCGGAACCATCCGGTATGACCAAACTCTTCTTCATCCCTATTAGTTTGGTTGATGGTATAGCAGCCGTGACAATCCACAGCTCACTTGAGGCTTTCATTGCAATACTGCTGTGTTAGATTGACTCAACACAGCTCCTCCAGGGAGACCACTGTTTTTCTTTATTAAGTATATTGAAAACTCCAGAGGTATAATTAGGCCATTCCTTTAATACGTGTATGGAGCACCATTGAATGCTTAATTTAGTTAGGAGTTGTTTGGAGTGTATTTGTAAGCGGGTCAACCGGCAAACCGGGCGAAGGACTTCAAAGGTTCATGGCCATGGTGTGAATTGAGCTGCTGATTTTCCAGAAGAGTGGGGCTCTGTGATTACAAGGCACTTCTTAGAACTGTAGTGGGGACATCTATTTTTGAGACGTTGGCTTCCAAAAAAAAAGAAAAAAAAGTAATGGCTAGAAGCTGGGGCCTATCTTGTTACATCTTTAACATAACATTTTCCAAAAGCTCAATACAATACCTATTTCTCAGTACAAAAGAAAATTGTTTTACACAAATGTGTTCGGACATCAAAAGACAATGTGTGATGACATCAGGGCATCAGAATGATATGATGATAGGTCTTTGACTGAAGTCATGTGATTGATTGATAGATTTAACCTTGACCCAGAGATGAAGGCCACAGATGACATGCTTTGGGAAGCTCTGGAGATTGCTCAGCTAAAACCTGTGGTCAAGACCCTTCCAGGTGGCTTAGGTAAGAAATGTGTCTGAATGTATGTAAACAAGTCATGATAATTAGACCAAAAAATTATTTAAATGCATTTTGGAAATTAAAATATGTTCCACTTTGAGTTCTTAAGTTCAGTGCAATTCATTTGTTTTCTATAGTTACATAGACGCAAATAAAAAAGCTAACACATCAAGCTATGAAAAATGTTGGTTACATTGACATCCACCACCTAACATACATAAAGGATACTGCAATCAGTATTAAACAGCATTTTCCTAATGTCTTGGCTGCATCTGGAATAAACCTCTATCCCTGCCACGCAGTGGTTTGTTTGAGAGCCCTATTTAGCAGTGTGGTACGGTAAATATAATGTTCTCATAATCATGAGTATAGTTCTGCCCCGCAGACATCTGAACTTGTAGGCTTTATCTTTCGAAACGTCAGAAACAGATATCCGAGATGAGTGCTAACGCTGGAGATTCTAATAATAAACTGATAATCTGAAGGAGATACACTTCATATAACAATGTGTTGACCACATTGTTTTCCTAGAAACATCTTCTGATACATGGTTGTGTGGTTGCATAGCAGCGTCAAGAAGAGTTGCTACCATTAGACTAGTCTTCACTATACCATAATATTGTTTTGCAGTCAAATTATTTCACGTTATATTGTTTTAGTCAGGACTGAGACAGCGATGGAGGTCTGTGTGTCTGTGTGTGCGCACAATGACAAAGTAGAGACAGAGCTCATCAACCCACCATGAAGTTTATCTCATTCACTCAGGCTGTGTTTTAATAAAAAATCAGATAATGGAAAGCAAACTTGTAATTAATTGATATCGCCGTAAATCTACTATGTATTTTACATTAATGGTGGTTCACATGTTGTACATTGGACATGTGATCCCATTCTTTTTATGTGAACGCCGAAGCAATGTAACTCTAACGTCATCAATGCACAACTGTAATTATCCGTAATAATCAGTTGTATGATTGTCCCACGTTTCAGATGCTGGTGTGACAGAAGGAGGGGAGAACTTCAGCCAGGGTCAGAGGCAGCTGTTCTGCCTGGCCAGAGCCTTTGTCAGGAAGAGCAGCATCCTCATCATGGATGAAGCTACAGCATCTATAGACATGGCTACGGTGAGGAGTTTGTGTTTGCGCTTGAGTGTTAGAGAAAATTTTGGAAAATTAGATTTGTGTGTCAGTAGATCATTATTATAATTAAAGGCTAAAACTTGGAAGATCAGTTTGCAGGGAAGGTGCGGTTTGATCGAAAGGCTGCAAATTGATCTCATTTGTCGATATGGCAACAAAGACCAGTAAAAACGGATAAAAGGGAGAGCTGATCAATACAACATGAGCTCCACTGCTTAGCTAGATTGGTCTTGCATTAAGATGGGGAGAGAAGAAAGATAAATAGATCAGATGAATGTGATAGGGGGTGGGGGTGAAGTTTGTGAACAAGGGAATTTCCAGTCCTAGGAAAACACAGAAAGGCCTAAGGACAGTCAGTACACAAAATAAACTACCCCTCTCAGAGTCCCTTTCTTCTGTGCACACTGGCTGCACACGACACACATCCATGAATGACCTGTCACAAAGAGACAAAGAGACTCTGATAGCTCAGACTCGCACAGCGCTTACTTACCTCCCCCGAGGAAATGGACTCAAGAAGGAGCGGAGCGGAGCTAACATGATGAGCAGAGCTACGCACACTTCATGGCATGGCTCGACTTGAGATGCTTTAGCGCTATGGGGTTTCACCCTGTGTTGTTAGATAAGCCCTCAGTTAAATAAGGGAATGATGACTACCTTTGTATTCTTCCCCCTACAGGAGAGCATCCTACAAAAAGTGGTGATGACTGCCTTTGCTGACCGAACAGTGGTTATCATTGCAGTAAGTAGTTATACTGGGTTACGGTATCGCCCAAGGGTCTCTGGTCCGGCTCTTGTTACAGTGTCTTCAGTCCAATGCTGCTTGCTCAACGGGCTATCACTGGTGTTCATGATGTGTATGTAATGAATATTTCCATAAACGTAGGTTTACAGTGAACTTTGTAAATAAATTACTAAAATAGTATACACTTAAATATGTTGACAAAGGGTGCACAGCAACTCGTCTAAAAGAAGACCTCGAAGAGCAACACATTTTCCTGAATGCCAGCCAATGTCTGTGAGACCAGAAGACCTACCTTTAAATATCCAAACACTTGAAAATGTAAAACAAATGTGAACTTGCGCTGACCATACATGGCCATTTCCCATGGGAAAATGATAGGAAAGCTGAAGTGAAGGCATGTGTTTAGTCTGATGGCCTGGCGTAACGTAGAAACATTTGATCAAATAATGAACTATACATAACCCTTCATATGAGAGTGGCTGAATAATATGTTCTTACCCCAACTTGACCTGTCTCCCCCCTCTGTTCAGCATCGTGTCCACACCATCCTGAATGCAGACGTCGTGATTGTCATGAAGCGAGGCATCATCCTGGAGCAGGACACACCCCAGGCCCTGCTGGAGAAGGACGACAGCGTCTTCGCCTCCTTCGTACGAGCTGACAAGTAACGGAGGACAAGGGGCACAAGAGAAAGGACATTCAAAGTGCAATTGTACCATGGACAATATTATCCTTTTATTTTTTAATAGTTGTATTATATTTGTACAGAAAAAAAGTTCATTCTTTGTTAATAAAATATATAACTATAATATTCAGTGGTGTCTTGACTGTCTTTCTCTATCGGTGTGTGACAATGGGATAAAAAAACAACCTTGTGCAGTCAGGGGTAATATTACATTACTTTCCAATCGATTGGTTTTATCTAATTATACCAAATTTACGGATTGCGACTACAGATTTTAGAGAAACCACTTAAAATGTACACAATCAAGTCCGTCCATTGATTAAATAACCAACTAAGCTCAATCAATGCAGAAAGGAAGGAGGCATTGTCAAAAGAGGTGCACTTTTGATTGTGACCAGAGATTCCACCAGTGAGGGGTGTAGAAACAGTTGAGACAGAGTCCTCTGGGAGAGAGGGACAACCATGTCACCACCAAGAGACATGTAAGGCATTATGGGGATGCCAGGGCTAATGCTATTACATTTATGGGTCTGTTGCGACTTTCCCTAGTGCTGCAGGGGTTCCATAGTAAGCCTATTAGACTAAAGGGTCCACAGGGTGCTGACATTGGCGGGCACAATTTAGACCATGTGAGAGATCATAAGAGTGAGTCATACTTGTCACCTAGGATAAGGTGGCCAAGGTTTGTGAAATGATCCTTCATCAAAACAGGTGTATTTTTTTTATATATAATATTGAGGATAGGCTTGCTTTCGCAAACCTGCACTACTTTGTTGAAAACATGCCTGTTATAACTACTAAGGTCTACAACATAACGTGATAGTGCACACATCCAAAAGCATAATCTAGGACTTCGGTACACTCCATGACTTAAATCAGAGGTCAAGAGATATGGTGCACTAATAGAATAAGGTGGCATAAAGGGAGGGAGGAGCGTTCTCTCCTCTGCGAAAGTACTTTCGCAGCTAGGCTGTATTACACTTTACCTTACCCAACCGAAAAACGCCGCATGAGGTGGCACACTCAGCTTTGGCAAAAACAAACTTGCCTTCACCAATCAAAAAAATTCCGGCTAGAAATACGTAACAACTGTGTTCTATTTTTATTTCTACACTGAAGACCGCTTATATTTTTAACACAAAGAAAACGGTTTTGGACTAGCGTCAGTGGCGATAGAACGAGGTAATAACTATCGGGTTGCAGAATGACTGACAGCGGCAGCTGAAGTGCTGAATGGGGAATCTTCTCATGGGACCTTAGCGGCTGTGGCGCGCCTGATCTAGGGCAACGTGAGGAGCCAGATACATCCCCAATACACTTGACAAACAATTCTCATTCCTCGGCTTGGACAGCTGTCAATCGATACAGGATATATCACTGGCAAGTGCAGAGGGAAAATCGCAAGTCTCTCACCGGGTCGAACAGAGGTAGCGTTCTGCACCTCGAAGACAAAGGCCCCCGAGTGTATAGTATGGGAGCGATATGTTGTCCAGAAAAGGACTCATACCCGATGATTATTTGCTGACCCGTTTGGCTGAGGATGTTCAGCAGCCAAAGTTCAAGACAAAATCGAGGAAAGCTAGGTTCGTTGCCAAAAACGGGCGATGTAATGTAGCGCATACCAATATTCGTGAACAAGGACGGTTTCTACAGGACGTGTTTACTACTTTAGTGGATTTAAAATGGGTTCATACACTTATAATTTTCACCATGTCTTTCCTGTGCAGTTGGCTCCTGTTCGCCATGGTTTGGTGGCTCATAGCCTTTTCGCACGGGGACCTGGAACAAAAAGGAGACGACTTTGTCCCGTGCGTAACGGACATTCATTCGTTTTCCTCCGCGTTCCTTTTCTCTATAGAGGTCCAGGTGACAATCGGATTCGGTGGCCGAATGGTCACTGAGGAATGTGTTTCTGCGATCGCGGTTCTTATCATTCAGAATATCGTGGGGTTGCTAATCAACGCCATCATGCTAGGCTGTATCTTCATGAAAACGGCGCAAGCCAACCGGCGTGCAGAGACACTAATTTTCAGCAAATATGCAGTTATATCCATACGAAATAACAAGCTTTGCTTCATGATCCGCATTGGAGACCTCAGGAAGAGTATGATCATCAGCGCCACCGTGCGTATGCAGGTAGTAAGACGAACCACCACACATGAGGGGGAGATTGTGCCTTTAGATCAGGTAGACATTCAATTAGACAACCCCGTGGGGACGAATGGAATCTTTCTGGTGTCCCCGCTCATTATATGTCACGTCATAGACAAAGACAGCCCACTGTACAGCTTTTCTGCAGGGGACTTGCAAAATGAAGACATAGAGGTGATAGTGGTGTTAGAGGGTGTTGTTGAAACCACGGGGATAACCACACAAGCCAGAACGTCTTACCTGTCGGAAGAGATACTTTGGGGGCAACGCTTTGCATCAACAGTCACCGAGGAGGATGGCATGTACGCAGTGGACTACTCTAAATTTGGCCACACGTTTAAAGTACCGACACCGTACTGCAGCGCCAAGAAATTGAATGAGGAAGGGGGAATGTCACGCTTCAAACTGCATGAGGGCTCCATCCCAAGAGGGACTGTGAAAAGGCGCGCGCCACGTATAAAACAGCAAAACACTATCCGCCTGTAAAGTGATTTTGGAGTATTTTTGCACAGGAGCATAAATGCATATATTTTACGCATGTTTGCTAGTCGATGCATTTTGAATTCTTATTAGTATAATAGCCCGGCCCTTTCAGAAATGCAATGGGACCAGGACACCAGCCTAGACCTACTAATTTAAAAATATTCAACTCAGTGAACACATCATAACTTCTACTCAGGATGTTCAGTTAGAAAGCACAGACATTAGATGCACTAATAGCTTATAAAATAACTTATGCAACTGCTTGTCAGTCAGTATTCGATGCATCTGTCCAGATTGGAAACTGAAACCATGGGTGTACTCAAGCAAGTCTTAATGAAGACACGGAAGACTTGAGTTAAAATGATAAACATTTTTGATTTATGTATGGTTTTAAATAAAAATAAACTGAGAATGTTTCATGAGCTATATAGTATATTCTTTATATTTCGTGCCTATTCAAAACCATTCATAAAAGCCCTGTAAGAGCCTGGGCTATACAAAAGGGATTTAAATCAATACACAAAGAAGCAAAATCTATAACAAATATTTTGTTAATTTATGTCAACATTTACAGTACATGGAAATCATAATACCACATTAGTTATATTAATAAACAGAAAACAATGTGCGACAAGGTGGCATTTCTGTCTTTTATTAGATTATAATCCGCAGAGCTTAAAATATTAAATTGCTTTTAACTTAGTTAATAATTAAAATACATAAAAATGAAAGCCAGAACTGAAGAACCCTGCAAACAAAACCAAAATGAAAAATAAATAAAATAAAAAGGACAATTATAAACCCAAATCCTCCTTGATACAGAGGCTATGTCTGACAGAACCCGCTTGCGATTCTTTGTACAGTGAAGTCCAAGCAGACTGTGCATTTTCTATACATGTGTAAGGATGCCATTATTAGTTTCATGAAATAGTTTTTCTCTTTTCTCTCCCTTTGAAAAAGGGAGAAATAAAAATAAAAGAGGTTCAAAGGCTGCACCGGGGGGTGTTGATGATTGTTATAGGGCCTTCAGCAAAACAGAAACAGCAAAGCAGACCCTATTCAGTCCCTCTCTCCATCACCCAACCCTCCATCTCTGGGCCTGCAGACATTAACACATGTCTTTGTCATCCTGTGCTGCTGGAGAATACAGGGGGGCTTCCACCGTGCTTATCCCCAGTAACGCCTCTGAACTCTGGGCCGGAGGTCTCCACCACCCGTCTCTCAACCAGACCTGTGTACCACCCTGGTCAGCCTAAATTTCTAATATACAATCTTTATATATTTTTCTCTGTCTCCATGTTTCTGTGGCGTGGCCACTCTACATCTATGCTGCCCCCTAAAGGTAGCTCTGGGACAGGTTCGTTAGAATGGGATACACCAGATGATTATGAGACTAGTTATACAAGAATGACGACTGTAATATGGGAGATATTAATGATTGAGACCAGTTTTTTTTTCTGGAAAGAGCAAAAGGGAGAGAAAGGCAGGGAAGAGATAAAGAACGAATGAGAGTAACTTCTCTCTGGCAGCAGTGACATTTTCTCAGGTCCTGAGTAGGAAGCGCTTTATTTACCCCCCCAGATAAACATCCCAAACAGTGATTGGCTAATATTGCCCCACTAGGCAGTTACGTGGCTCCCTACTGGCCAGCGAAGTGACCATCCACCTACAGTACTCCGACCACTAGGGCAAAGTCAAAAGCCCATAGGATAAGAGAGATTCCTTTCTCCACACTGTCAACAACAACACTGTACAATAAGTATGTTTTGTTATGCAAAGCAGAGCCATCTTCCTGTACTTTATGTTAGGTAGAGGACAGAGGGATTGGAAGGGAAAATCAGACATTCACCAGTAATAATAAAAATAAAACAAAACTGAATAAAACTTTTAAACAAAAAAATAAGTCCAAAACAAAATTTAAATAAAAACATACATATAGTTTTTGTTCCTAGGTTTAAATTGCAGAGAAGGTGGGAGGGATTTGCCCCTTGGGAGGAATGCTCACGCCAATTCCTGCTGGCGTGACAAACCCCTCCCTGCCAACACAACCCCCCGAAACCCCCGAAACCCCCTCCCCTTCCCTCCTTCCGACTGGTTGGTTGGTGTTGGAGCGAAATATGAGGGTAGTGGAAGGTCTCTAAGTCCTGCTGGCGCCATAGGCCTTGGAAGGCGGCCAGGCGTGCTTTAGCTTTCCTTCTCTCCACTAACTTATCTTCTAACTTCCCCGGGGGCTGGCGTTTCACCTCGGCCCCTGTTCATCTCTCGGTCACGTGGTTGTGTGAGGAGGGGGAGGGGGCGGAGGTGGGGCTGGAGGGGGCCGCCGGGGCTGGAGCTGGCGCCGGGGCAGGGGCGCAGAGGATTTCGGACAGGTCGTCCATGATACAGGTCTCCTTGGGGTCGACGAGGTTGAATTCCCTTACGAAAACGATGAAATGTGCGTACAGAGTGTTCAAGTGGCCCTGCAGGTCCAGGGCCACAGTCTCCTTAAAGTGCGCCCAGTAGAGGTGAGCCAGCACGTGGAACAGATACCGGCAGATCTTCTTTACCAAAGACTCAAACGAGTTGGGAAACTCCTTGCCTGCAGGGACAGAGGGAGAACAATCAAAGAGAAGCACGTGATTACAAATTATGTAATGAGATTATGGCAGAGAACAAGGCCCCCTATAATAAACATAACCAGACGTTAGTATCAAAAAATAGCAAAGACTGTTCAAGACAAGCTTTTTTTTAAACCATAGCCTAACCGGTTTCATTTCAGAACGTTTTGTTGTCCAACGTTCCATAAATTCAACACTTCAGACAGAAGAGGGCAGGACTGGTACACTAAACGAACTAATTTACCACTCTGAACTGTGGGGTATGCAGTTCTACACCCTGACCACAAACAGGCGCTAGAGGCCAGGGACTCACCGTATTTAGTAGGGAAGATGTCCTCGTCTGTGACCAGTTTCTGCACTAGGCTCATGACGAAGTCGACGTACTGAGGAGCAGTGCACTTAGTCTTCTTCCCCCTCTCGTCATACCAGTAGTATATCCTGGAGAACAACACAAGAGCCAGAAGTGGTACTGTTACGCACCATTCACACACAGGACAGCTGCAACGTAAGAAATCATTCACTCCAAGAATCTTGGAAGCAGTAGTTTGAATCAAAATATTTTACAAAGATGGTCGTGGTCCCGCTGAATTAAGGATGCCATGAGTCCCTGCCTGGGTCAAGAATGTGTGTGGTGAAACACAGCACCGGCGCCAGGCTTACACATTAAACAAAGTATTTCCTGTTACTCAAAACGGCTGATTCCTTTGCCCCCGCCACATGTAACACGACCACAGTCTACAGGTGAGTGGTGTGACGTCTGCACCCACGTTAAAATGATTTCCTCATCCTTGAGTAAACAAGTATTTTTAACCACATATTTTTGCTCGTGCTGAATGACTGGTTTGTGTGCTGGTGAGGACGTGGGCCAGCTAGGCTCAGGCTCGCGCTTGCCCCCAGCCGGCATCTCCAGCACCCCTTAACTCGGACGGTTGCGTATTTTCATTCAGGCGGAAATTGTGAACCCCCCTGGCCTTTAATTGCCTGATTGGGCTGAATTCCGCATGGTATTGGGGAGGGGGTAACGCGACACTGATCTCCTGGTCGCGCTCTTGGTCAAACATTTCCGGAGGCCCGAAGGGGTGACCCACATAGACGAGCGCTGTAACTGAAGGCTAGCCGACGGGTATCGAGAGTCAGCCGGGTCAAACAGCAAGTCAACAACACAACGGCTAACGGAGTAAGAGAGAGAGAGCGAGAGAAGCACGGAGCTCGCTGAGGAACAAAAAGAAAACGGAGCTGGAAGCGTATCAGCACCATTTTGGGCTAGCAGCAGGCACAAGTTAGGGGTGAAAAAGCTGACGGGGCATCTTTTGGAGCTCGTGAGATCAAAGGGAGTCAGCAAAACCATATTAAAGCTGTGCTAAGAGCGCAACCAGACTCCGAGTGAACATGTTAGCTATGTGTGTCTGGGAGGCAGTGGGGCAGAAATTCTAAAACCCTGAGGAATGTAGCCTAGAAAAGGACGCCTTACTGATCTTGCAGGTGGGACCAGTGTACTGACCATCGGGCTGGGCCAGGGAATCATAAACCCCCAAGGGTGGAGGAAGTGTGGGAAAAATCCTCGACAGGCCAGGACTCTACAGCTCCAGTCACCCACCCACAAAAATGCACAGGCTTGGGATCAACTTTAAGCCACACACACACACACACACACACACACACACACACACACACACACACACACACACACACACACACACACACACACACCCTTTTTCCCTGTGACTGTCTTTTTCGGTCTCCCCCTCTCCCTGTCTCTCAATCTCTCCATCTCCTCACTCTCTCTGATGCGCACACGCACGCACGCACACACACACACACACACACACACACACAGAATGAGTCTAAATAACTACCAAATGGGCTTGTTCCATCTCATAGGTCATGGAAACTATTTTCTTCCTAAAATAGTGCGCTTGATCTTTGCCTGGGGCAGGGGCCATTGACGCTGGTGCCGTTCTCTGTCGTGGGGAGAGTGCCAGAGCTCAAACCCAGGCGCCGGCAGGAAAAGGCGGGGTACAGATGGTTGGCTACTGTGGCACACCATAGGCTCACTGGAGGACAGCAGGCTTCTCCCCCAAGACATAAGTGCCAGTGGGTCTAGCCTACTCCTTGGAAACATTGGCTACCTTTCAGCAAGGCCTTTTCAATACGGAGCTGTATAGTACATGAGCACCGGTTTTGATGAAGTGCTGCACCATTTTAAAAATAATTTTCATACTTTACAATAGGCCCATATGCAATGGCTATTCATATTGGCATACTACCCACATCTGTGCGGGCTAAATGGACAGAATATGTGTGGGCCTCTTCCTTTTCCAGGGTGTGGTCCTGCTCAAGTCCCCTAAGATGACATAACTGGAAAAGTACAATGCGGCTAATGGACGCGAACCGGTGATAAGAACGTCACCCGTCAGAAGATCTATCGCAACAGCGAGACGTTCCGTCAACGGTCGTTTCATTGTTTGTCTGCGCTCTGTCATCATCAGTCCCCCCCCCCCCACACCCACCGCCAAGTGAGCACAGGAGCTCGTAAAGTGTTAAGAGTGGGGTTTCCACAATAGTGGACTGGGGACAGTGCGATTGTGTGTCGCGGCTTGGAAGAAAAAAATAAAGCGTGGCGAATCTGGTTTTTCCAGCCTAACGCATACACACCGAGGAAGACGAGGGCCTCCTTTATGAGGAAGAAGTGCACACATTAGCGAGGCGCCACACCCCGACAGGGTAAACTAGTTAGGCAAATACTTACAGTTCACCACCTCCCCTCCTGTTGACAGTGGTGACTCCTCTTTATATCCTGTCTTTTAACAGCCTTTTTTACAATTGTAAGGGTAGGCCTCGCCTCACGTTAAAAGGAGACACACACCAGCTTAACTATTATTGGCATTCCTTTCTCAACAGAGAAGGTTAAAGGGTATCGCTTCAACAGCCTTTTCAGTGGCACCCGAGCGGTTGAGAGGGTTACTCAAATAGAGCTACTTGTTAGTTGAACAAGATGGCTAGTAAAAAACCCAAAATGCAGCCTTTTTCAGAATACGTTTGAATGCGGAGGCTCCATCTAGGAATCTCAGTAAAGTGACCTTGATGAAAAACAGTAACAAAAAGTGCAGTGGAACGCTGTCTAACGTAAAGCACACTGGTGGAGCTCTTCAAAGCATAGTATACATTTCGACATGCATTTTCATACGAAAGATTCTCCATATCAGATTTTTTTGGAAAAGATAAGAAACAATGTGTGAAGGAATGAAGCAACAAACATGCAAGAATACATTTTTATTTTTTTTTTACACAGAAAGAAAACGTGACCATAGCCTAAGGGCCTCTGTTGCTAAAATGTTCTTGTGATATCCCTGGACACAGGCAAGCCATGATGAATTAACCAATGAGGACGCCGCACCTCTGATAAATAAACCAATGAGACACGGCAGGTGGTGATGAATAAACCAATGGCGGAGGAGATTACTTACGTGTTGCAGGCTGTCATGGCTTGACAGGTGTCCCCCGTGCAGAACTCTGAGATGGTGCTGTACTGCAGATTTATGAGATTGAAGAAGGTTGTCGCTAAGGGGATATAAACAAAAAAGAGGAGAAAATCAGTCAGAACAACCATGCACACGCTACCAACAGAGTGATGCAGAGGCTTGACCCAACCAATGCTGCCTTGTGAGGGCGGTGTGGGTTTAATCCTTAATGAAGCGTTTGAACTCAATAGCAAGGAGAAACTCTGTTGTTTACAAGCAGAATTCCACTTAAGAGAGTAACATGTTTGTCTGTGATCCACCGACTCAAACACCCTCACATTCCTGGACAGACGGCCGCAGATCCGACTGAGGGTGGAAGGAAGGGTGGAAGGAAGCGAGGGAAGGTAACGGCTTGGCACGTATATAACAACCATCGAGAGAACATTAATAAAACACTATTTCCTTCTTGTTTCTCTCACATTAAGAGAACCTAAGGATTATGCCACATTCAATGTCACATCTAGGGTACACTCACGATGGATTTATATAAATATTTCCGTCATCATATCAAGATAGCTTTTTTTTTTTTTTTTTGCAATATTCTAATATTATAATTATATATATTATAATACTGCAGTGCTGTCAGCAAGTTGGGATTCTTTTTGATGACAGTCGACAGTTTGAAACACATTCTTGACAACCATAATTGTGTGAAGTGTTTCAAGGAAATTTTGATTAGCCTAAGAGATTGATACAAGTTGATACGGGCCATTTTGCACAAATGCCAATTTCCCATAAAAAAAAATGCATTCGCAAGCAAAAACTTGTTCCACTGTCGTTTTCTTTTTTGTTCTCAGCTAAAAAAAGGAGGGTCTTTTTTTTTATCTCTCTCTGCTGTGCACCTGGCTGCATGAGTTGGTATCCAAAACAAGCGCTGGGAGACAGACTAAATAAACCATGGAATTTCACCCCACAGGACATAAAACAGCCTTGGAAAACCCAGCACTAAAAGAAAACAATCTTAACATTAAACCAGATAGAAGATGTCAGTGATAGCCTGATCCATAAAGATCTAAAATGCATGACGGGGATTGAAGTTTAAAGTAAAAAAATTATTGCATTGTAAGATGTGGTACATTTTCTTATTGTGACTTACAGGCCCAGACGTCTGCTTAAGGTGAACACCCTCAATCATTTAAAAGTTAGGCCTAGATAGCAGATAAGACAGCCATTTACTGATACGAGAAACTATTTTAATCCTTGAGAAAAATGCAAGAGAGCCAGGGTAAAATTTAAATCCTTGCGATAAATAATATTTTATGTGTTAGTGGCTTGTCAAAGAATCTCATGTACTGAAATAGTTCTAAACTAGGCTACATCATAAAATTGCTGGGAACAGCAGTACAGGATGCGTGTTTTGTGAGCGGCCCTGATCCTGCTCCTTTTCCTTCATCTTTATTATCTTCCCTAATCCCTACGGCTAACCGCCACATTTATTTTCCGAACTATTTTCTAGATGGGCCACCAAGGCTTCAAACAAACCGTCCCCGACACTGTAACTGTGCATGAAAGCCTATACCAGCTCATCTAAGAGTCATGTTTAGGCCACCACCACGATAATAAAAACAAGATGGTGACTCTTGCTGATGATTGGCTATTTTCTAGATGGACCACAAAGGTTTATAAAGCAATTTAAGACTTTTGCCACTGTTAACTGTTTTTTTAAACTTATTCTAAATCATTTAATGTGTGAGTCACTTTTAGGCCACTACATTAGTCCATAGAGTCATAGTCAAATGTAAGCAACTCACTGTTGCTGGCGAGCCATTCGTTGAGGTCTATCTCCCGGGGCAGCACCACCAGCTCTTTGAGGTCGAAGTCGACCACGCGGATTTTCGTGACCTCCGGCTCCAGGTAGTGCTTCTTCTCTTCCGTCGGAGGCTTCTTCCCATTGGGCTTCGTCTTCGACTTCCTGCAGGGCACAGAAACAGAGAGGAAAGGGGGACGGGTTAGGAGGACGCACGGTGGTATTTACGCAGCGTTGATACCATCATGGCACTAGGGGGCGACCCCTATGGTTCCAGGACACCGTTCTTCAGAACAGAGTTCCTCAGCGGTGTCACTAACGCCAGCAGCTTCCTGATAGGCCCAGGGCCAACTGTACATTGCCCTGCCAGCTATTCGAGCTGCAGCAGTGGGCTTCATTGCAAGCGCCAAGCCGTCATAGAACACAGGAGTGCAAACCCAGACATGTCGCTGCGGTGTAATGGGCTGTTGATTACATTGCCCAGGCTGCAGGGTTGGACTACACTGCCCAGGCTGCAGGGTTGGACTACACCGTCCAGGTTGCAACGTTGCACTACACTTTCCAGGTTACCCGATTGTGACGCGTCAATTCAATTTAAAGGGAAAGTGCAATTGAAACCACCCCGTCTATCAGATGGGCTGCTGTTTTCTGCTGCGCTCCTAATCTCCCTCTCTCTCTCTCTACATACATATCTCTCGCCAGCCGCTAGGTTACCGTATCTGGTGGCGCGCGGGACGCTGGGTGTCCAGCCGATCTTCGGAGTCCGTGCTGGAGCCCTGCCCTCGCTGGCACCCCGGGAGCATGGCTTTCGGGGCAAGCAAAACAGCCGGACACACGGCGCCTCGTACCTCCACAGGCAATGCGTAGCACCTCGATGTCACGTCGCACTCCCTTGATACTTCCAGGGGCCATAACCACAACAGCACGGCCTCCCGCTCCTCCCCCCGACGGGGCTGTTAACCCGCACCTACCTCCTCTGATAAGGCCTATCTAGGGGTCAAAGTCTGGTTCACAAGACAGACGGCAGACGATCACAGTGTCTGAGGTAGCTGGTGTCATAAAGTCAGTGCACAAAAGATAAACGAATCAAACACAAGATAAACCATCTGAGTTTCTTTTACACAGAAAAGGCACTTGCCCCAAGCTTAAAAAACTTGATAACTGACGGTCTGATCAGTGCGCTTTCAGATCCTACCCAATCTTGTAATGGGTCTAAGTCCTAGCCGTATTAGCCAACCTAGACCTCTCCATTTCACACTCTCTCTCTTGGCCAGGCTACAGTGTTCGGGTTTGACTGAGGACATGGCTGCACGTCCCTGCATTTACTGCGCCTTTTTTGACCCCTCATTTCCACGATCACCTGTCCACTTCTGTTCCCACTCTCTGCCTTTCTCTCCACACCCTCTGTCTAAACATCCTCCCATCCCCCTCCTCTCTTTCTCTGCCTCAGCCATGTGACCTTGGCTTGCTGCCCTTTCCCGTTCCAACCCAATCCCGCTCCCCCAATAGGATTCCTGGAAGACGGTGGCTCCCAGACCAGGAAGAGAAAAGAGCCGCGCAATGGTTCTAACGACCGGCGGCCATAAACACACTGGTCTCTTCAGTGGCAGCCAGGCCAGCTCCCAGGCCGCCTCCCGGGGGTGCAGCGGCTGATTACCACAGCGAGAGAAAGAAAAAAACGTGGCGGAGAGAAACAGAGTGTGCACACTGCTATGGCCACGGCACAGACCCCGTCAGGAGGAATAGAAAGAGACACGGGATAAAAAAAAACCAGAGATTGTGGGAAAGGACGCAGATGTAGCCCTGCTATATCCATGGAAACCAATAAACACTTTGGAACACATGACATGAGTGAGCAGCTTTCTCTAGAAGCTCACCATTTTATTTGACAAATTTGCAAGCCACGGTCGGACTTCCATACTACAGACATGGACATGGGGAAGAACCTCAACATGTAACAATGCTTGCCTTTCTTCAATCTCGGTTTGGGGGAGGGGGGGCAGGACTGGCTGGCTGCAAAGATACATATAGGCTTCTTTTAAAAGCACTTGGTCTCTCTCACACACACACACACACACACACACACACACACACACACACACACACACACACACACACACACACACACACAGGACTAGACGACTAGTCTCTCCTCGGTTCGCGTGGTCCGTTGCTGGGATGATGACGCAGCTGTTGGGTCCAGCTGGTTAAGCCATGAAAGGGATACAGCCTACATAGTCAGCTGTGCGTGTGCGTCTGTGTGTGAGCAAGAGAAAAGAGAGAGAAGAGAGACAGAGAAAGTAAGGCAGTGCACGTTGGCCACTTGTGAAAGGAGTGAAAGGTAGCCAGGAGAGCCAGGGGAGAGTGTTGCTAGGCCTAGCAGCTGCTGGGTCAGTCAGTCTTCAGCTCCAGCACTGACCTCAACCTTACCCTACGGTATAACATTACAACTAAACCAAAAACACACAAAACATTCTCTGAGAATATTGTAGTTTTGTTTTACCTTGCACATTTATTTAAAAAAAATTCACACTGACAGGGAGCCACACAATAGGGCCAACTTCTCTATTTGGTATTCTTCCCCTGTTCTTTTCCAGAGGCCTGACCATGTCCCTGGGGCATGGCTGTGTGAATTCCTCCTGGTGCCAGGCAGGCCACAGTAGCTCCCTCTCAGCCCGGAGACCTGTGTCTGGATATGGCCTGGGCTCCAACACTGACTGACCTGCCTGTTTGCACAGATCTGCCCTGGCCTGGTCTGGCCTGGTCTGGCCTGGTCTGGCTAGGTCTGGCTGTGAGGCACATGCTGCCTTTTATGGCAAAGAATAGGACAACTTGTGTGTTTGTGTGTTTAAGAGTTGGTGTATGCATGAGGGGAGGGGTGTTGGCAAAAAGGAAGTTTCCTTTATCCTAAAATAAACAAATGTCTCCAGAATTTCACCTCCCCGTACCACACAAATGTACCGAGGATGACGAAATAACAGAGGGAGAGCGACAGGAAATGGCTCAGTGAAACAGAATGTGTTCAAAAGCCAAAATAAAAAAAAGCCCCGAAAAAGCATAGTCATAACCTTCACAGGAGCCCGCTGGTTTTCCAAAGGGGATTTAAAAGGAACGTTTTGAGAACGTTGCGTGTGCTGATGCTATCTCCACATGAAGGCCCTTTAGCTGGGTAAGCTCTTTCACATGACAGAACATGTAGCTGGCAGCTCTAAACCACACGGACCACAGGAATCTGTCTGCGGGCCCCGTGCTCGTGAGGGGAGGCAGGGAGCCAGACAGAGATAAGGGGGAGAAGATAAGATGGAAGTGGACAGTGGCAAGAGAAGGAGAGGAGCGCTGGAGAAGGAGAGGAGCCGTAATTAAAAAGTTGCGGAAACGCTAAATGGCTAGGCTGAGGACGAGGCCTGGCGCTAAGGTCAAAGGGCAGCGAGAGATAAAGAGAGGGACTGGAGGACAGAGGAAGGATGAAGGAAGAGAGGTCAGCGGGAGATTAAAAAGTAGAGAGGAGTGTGAACCCTGAGGCTCCTCTTGAACATGGTCAAGTGAACCTGTGGTTACTGGGGGGGGGGCAGAGGAAAAACGGAAAATTACACAATGAGAGGGAGAGAGAGAACGGGGGCCATAAAAGAACAGGTTTGCAGTTATGTGAGCATCCCCCCCGTCGAGCCAGAGAAAGAGAGAGAGAGAAAGTATGGGTTAAATGTATGGGGACACAGAAAAAAATGAAAGAGCTGCCGTAAAAAATTTTACCAAGTGTATAAAATCTGGTTGTCCCTGACTACAAATGAGGACAAAACACAGCTTGGGTTATGGTTGTTGTGAAGAGGTTTGGACGACAGTGAATCATTAGCCACCGCATGAGAACATGAGCACCATTTATATGCACACGACCAATAACGTGAGCCTACTCAGATTTTCTTTTAAGTGCTGTGCAGACTTCTTGGCCTTCGTGTCTGCATTTACCACCGGTTAGGCTATATATTAGCGGACTGCATGCTTACTCAGTGCTGAATACACAGTGGTTGAAAATAGAGCTTCTATAAGGAGAGGCAGGCTTCTGGCAGGAGCTCGACAAGCCTATCCGAGCACCAGCAATCTGCTTTCAATTCACTGAATAATTACACGTAGGGCCAGAATTTAGAACTACGCGACAGAAATAGCTGAACGACCTTGACTGGAAATCAAATGTTGTTGTTTTTTTCTTTAATGTTTTTTAGACTCAAAGCGGGTTAACTTTATACAAGCATTATTGTTAGACCCACATTTCCATTCTTAGTTATCACCTCAGCACTCAAACACGCACTACCTTCACAAGCACTGACGCACACACTGCAACTTTACAGGTTTGGAACCTGAGGCTACAGTTCCCCTGTTTTACTACCAAATTATGCAACCTGAATGCTTTTAAGTTAGTGTATTTCACTCCCTCTAACTTCATCCTGTGCATTGACTTTCCCCGAAGCCTGTGGCTCTTGCCAAGCCCAGTGCTGCACAACGGTTGGTAAATCGGCCTCGTGAATCGGGTGAGAGCTGTTCTATCGGCATATGGATGTAGTTAATGCAATCTGTGACGGTAAAACAGCATCCACATCTATCCAAAACTGTTACTGTAAACATGATGGCTTCCAGCTTCTCTCTGGGCAGGAAGGGGGACGGAACGGTGCCCACTTGATAAGTCCAATAATGGGGTTTTTTTGTATAAATATTTCATTAAGGCAAAGGGGTTTATTTTGCAAAAGCCCTTGAAACATTATTCATGTGACTTTGTGGTATGTGAGAAGGCATTCAAGACTTCAAGAAAACTATGCCGCCTCTCTCTGCACCTGGGCCTATTACAATACTGACCTGCATTTGCCTCATGAACCACTAAAGCATTGAAGCTAGGCCCACATACCAGCCTAAGAGCAATTCAGCCAGTCAGGATGCTTTCTGTTTCAGACGACACAGCAACTCCAAGGAAATCACACAGATCAAAAAAAAAACACACTGCATTGACCTCAAAACACAAAGAGGTCGGAGGCAAAATCAATGAGTGTCTAAACACTTCCTTCCTTCTCTGAGGAACTTTAAAAGCCTAGATTTCGAATGCCATGCTCAGCAGAGCAGTAAAACAACATTAATAACTACAGATCTTGGAGATAAGATTGAACCTGAGAGCTCTACTGTTCGGGGAAAGCAGCTTGAGGTTTGGCGAGATCGATTTGCTCCCAGTCAGACGGCCAAGCTCCATTTCAGGCTCCAATTTGAATAGTCTCTCAACGGCTTTTTCTATGGAAAACCACAGAGGGAGAGAGAGACCACGAGCGCAGGCATTCCCAAGCCAAGTCAAACCATGGAAGCCATTGCCGGGCAAAAAAAGACAAAAGTTAAGGAGGGACTAAGGCACAGACCATGCCAGAACCCCAGACTTGACTGAAGCTTAAAAAACAGACTTGCCCTCTTGTCTGACTAATCAAATTAATGTATAAACTCACAGAGAGCTTTAAAGAGCTCAGTTAAACCCTTTCCCTTTTAAATACAAGTCTGTAGTCTACAGGGACCCGACAGGAACACGTAAATCACTGTAACACTGTAATCAGACGTCTGACAATCAATAAAATAAAGAGAGCAGAAGTGTGAAAGTAACAAAGGCCTAACTTAGATGTCCTATGCGACCCGAACCCCACCTGACAGGGAGCACCCTCCTCCGCCCACTAAGCCACATTCAGGAGCCCCATTGGCCTGCAGAGCCAATGAGGACCCCCGCAGACACTATAATGTAGGCTCATCAACATCACAACAAACGTGTGAGAGGCCGGAGGTAGAGAACTGAGGAGATTAGGTTTGTGGTCGAGTACTTAACAAATTGAGTCGTTCACTGTGGCTTAAAGGATTGGACATGATGAGAAAAGGTTCGACGAGACCACCGGTGCCCAGCCCCACCACACCTCTCCAGCCAATCCAATCAAATATGACAACATCGAGAAACATACTTCCACATGAAGACGGCCTTTGTTCAAATTATTTCTACTATATATCTTGAGTTCACTTATTTTTGTAATAAACTTTTGGGCTTCCTCCAAAGAGTTATATTACTCCAATTATCTCTCATATTTTTTTTATTTTTTTTTATACAAAAAAATTTATCATTTGTGTCCTAGCAGTATTTCCCATCAGACTTGAATAAAAGCTGTCATCCTTTTATTGGGGGTTTAAATCAGGGTTGTGAGTAGCCTATTTGGCTCAAGGTGATATAAATGTATGCACCCTTGTAAACTTGGTTTGAATCCTTCTTTTGTTCTTCATTTCCTTGAAGCCTCTGGTTTGGGAAAAACCCTCCATTCTACTGAGGTTGTAAAAGTTAATTTAACCTTATACAGATAGTAATCACTGAGGTGAGTGATTGTAAAAATAGATATTAATCTTGTGCCTGTTCAATCCTAGAAATAAACCTGTATACTTTAAAATGACACACTACCCTAATAGTAGGCTATTCATGTTAAATTGAATCAAATCAATACAGTGGAGAAGATTAATATTTGCATATTACTTTTACAGAAAAAAAAGTCTAAAGCAATTAGCCTTGGGTCTGGTTGAAAAAACACCTTTTGCTTGACTTGAGAGGTAAGGGGAAACTTCAAAAGATGATTAACAACACTGTCCCCTGAAGCAACACACACATTCTGGTTTTATCACGTGAAAAAGCTAGCCATGATGACAGTTGAAGAAACCCAGCATTCATACAGGTAAACAATTGTCCTTTGGGTTTTTCCGTCATCACCTTGATTCTTAAAAAAGGTTTCCGTGACACATATACTTATAACTCTTGAAGAATGCATGACCCAAATAGACATTTGAAGACTTATGTATGGGCCTACAAAGCGTTGCATAGCATTCGTCAACTAAGTGGCTAAATATCAGATTAACTTTAATTGACGGTATTGTAGTAATAACACACTACACTATTAGGTCTAACTGGTTTAGACTCAGATTAAACAACAAGTGTGTGTACGTGTGTGTGTGTGCGTCTGTTATAGGGCACTGGTCAATATAAATATGTGCATTTGTTTAACGGAGTGAGGCTTAGTGTTAATAATTTAAGTTTAGGAGGCATATCACATTTATCTTGTTTTAGCCTAGTTTCGCTGGAGAGTTGTTAAAATTAGTAGTTCCTTAAACTTAACATGAGACTGGAATTTTGACACAGCATTTATTAATCTGCCTCTCTTCTCAGGAACGTGACGCTAATATAAGCTTGTAGTTGCTTTTCAGGACAGAAATAAAAAGAACATATTAAGCCTAAGCTTTTATGTGCTATGATAAAGCAAGCAATCAGTAAATAATACACTTCCATAAATGCACCTCTTGTATGAGCAGTAATGATTCAAAGTCAACTAGGGGAAGATTAATTAATAACGATACAATTCGCTCCTTAACCCAATGAAATCAGACAGCTATGTCCCTCGTTTTAAATATATGTTCGCTGTGTCTAGAGCCTAATCATGTTAAATTGCTTTAGATGTCTCATCAAAAATAGAAAACAGTTGAATGCAAAAAATCGGTGAAATAAAAATATTATCTGAACAACTCTGAACACGGTCTGAGTATTGCTACGGAGTACAGTCCCGTGGAAACTTCCACTTGAAAGTAGCATGTTGCTGCTGCAGAGCGTGAAGCAGCGAGTCTCATTCTTTACCGTGTCGACAAATAAAATAGTGTACAGAATTCACAGTGCACCGAATCCGGTTCTCTGAAATAAATAATAAATAGCTGGCTTTATATATCCGTTACCTTAGAACCTTTCCCACTGCTTGAAGCACCATTTTACAACTTAGTCCACTTTTTGAATTTCTCTGCGGGTGCATATCCGTTTTGTCGCCGGAAAAAGTATAATCTCTGACCATATCTTAATGCGCAAAACTATAAAATGTTCTCCCCACTTCACACTGTTCCTCTCCCAATCCGAGACTTAAAACTCACACTATCCAGGGAGACTTAAAAAACCCATAGTGGTGACTTTCACCAGAGACATCCCCTTCGAAACGTTGAACCAATCAACGGAGAGGACACATCTGGAGGTGAGGAAAAAAAAATCTACGACATCGTCTGCTCTCGTGGACGTGGTCTGTGCATTTCCTTCAATGTGTTGTTACATAGTATCAACAGGTGGTCTAGCATAAACTCATACAATACACTAAAACAATGAAAATAGGTTTAACGATAATAAATTAGTCATTGGAGACTTTATAGACAACAATACTTTTATATACAAAACACTAAAACAACTAAGCTATAAAATAAAAAAATTAAAAGTTGTAGAACAGTTGTGTGAACTCTTAAATTCAAAGGAAAACAATCTGTATTGAAATTTGGTTAATGTATCACGCAACCAAAACAAAACAAAAAATTCACTTCTTCTTGCAGAGAAGTTAATAACACACCAGTTAATCTTTAAACAGTGCTCAGGTTAGCTGTGATATACTTGGTCCCAGGGGAGCAGTGGTTTGTGTGTGTGTGTGTGTTGAGGCAGTGGTGTGACATTCCTACTATTGGTGGCACACCTCACCTGGAGCCAAACTATGACAAGCTGGGCCAGGGAAAGCATGTTACAATTTGAGTTAGGCGATAGAAGAGTCAGACTAAGACTCAAGAAAAAGTTATCTTAGCGCATCATTCAATTTCTCTCTCTGTGCCTCCCTCTCATTCTCCATTATCAAAACTCCCCATAGTCTTTCCTCCCTCCCAATCGTTTTAATTTCCTTCTTCTCTCGTTTTCTTATTGTTCACTTCGGAACATCTCTAAAGCATGTCTCTCTTGACCGTTTCAGACCAAAGTAGCGGAGCCACAGCGGCAGAGAAATACCAGCCAACCGCTGTAGCATGTACACTCACAAAGGCGTACTAATCTGGGGATCTCTGTCGTCTGTGTGTGTGTGTGTGTGTGGACCCTCAACTGGACCCTCACTCTTCAGAGCTCCAGCTTGCTTGAGTCAATGGTCCACTTCTTGTTCCCAAGTGATTTGATCTGCACCTGACCTAAGACACAAAGGGGAATCTGGCTCATAGAGATCCTGTATACAGTCAATCAGTCACGCTCTGGAAGATAGGCTCCACTGACACTGCAAACCCAACTGCCTCCCTATCAGTCCAGGCACTCATGTTTTCTCTGTCCAGCCCCAGCCAAACACACTCTGAGGGGAGGGAGTTAAGAGGGAGGAGCTGGGTGTTCATGAGACTTTAGAGTGGCTACTGGTTTGGTGTCGTGGAGCGGGGCCGAGGGGGGCGTGGATAGAACCCAGAACTGGGCAGATCTAAATTTAGAAACCTTAGCCTGCCCGGCCCCTGACGAACACAGTGAACAGTACAGAGAGAGACTTTTAGAGAGAGAGTGTGACTGTGGGGGGAGGAGGAGGAGGAGGAGGAGGAGTGAGAGGCAGAGGCAGGGGAGGGGTGTGAAGAGGTGGAGGGTTAGCGGTCATAAATGGCTTTAAGGGCCTACTTGAGGTGGCCACTGAAGTGAAAGCCATTACTGTAATGGAAATCCACAGAGAACTTTCCATCAATTTATTCCTCACTATTAAATCAGCGTGGTCACCTAAAATAGATGGCAGCCATTCAGGATCACTGGGGCATGATGGCTTGGGCCTATTACATTCATCCTCCCGGCTGTTCCAGACAAAGGCTGGGGGGGTGGGGGGCTGAGGACTCAGCCACGAACGTCAAACGACGAGCAGGTCATGACTCACAAGACTGTGGCTGGATTTAAAGAAGCCGGAGGCTGTACGTTGACTGATGTCCTTTGCGTGATCCACACACTAACAGAACAGGTAGAAACAGAAACATTGCCAACGAGACCTAGTCCCAGGAATCCTTAACACAAATAGAGAGGCGTCCTTACATAAGCCTTGACGTGGGTGGAAAAATCTCATGGGCTCATTCGGATGTCTGGTAAGGAGGGCCGGCATGCAGAGGTCTGGGGATGTTTTATGTCCATCTGACGTCACAGCACCAGGCACCAGCACACCTTCCCTTCTCACCAGACACCTGGTTCTAACCACAAACTGTCACTCACACACACACACACACACACACACA
This sequence comes from Galaxias olidus, assembly GCA_026901105.3. Taxonomy (NCBI): domain Eukaryota; kingdom Metazoa; phylum Chordata; class Actinopteri; order Galaxiiformes; family Galaxiidae; genus Galaxias; species Galaxias olidus. The sequence goes on along the minus strand of JAPMUY010002074.1, from coordinate 79,083 downwards.
CACACACACACACACACACACACACACACACACACACACACACACACACACACACACACACACACACACACACAGACACACACACAGACAGACAGACAGACAGACAGACAGACAGACAGACAGACAGAGAGACAGACCCTCATCCCTGTATTGGTCACATTTTGACAGAAAGTGACTTCCCAGATTAAAAAGAACGCATAAGGCTACTCGGTGAAAAAGAGGAAAATAATGACAAAAAGTTTCTGGATTTTTATTTTTGTCCAGGTGAGCCTTGCCATCAAAAATAGATTGTGCCATAGTGCTATGGATTGCTGAAATAATATAACTGCACAAAAAACATCAACAAATTTGGGACACAACGTGGACACTGAGCCAATTCACTGAGAAGAGAAGGTTGTCCGGCTAAACTGGTTGGGTTTGAAAGTGGCGGCGGACGGACATTCCACCTATTTAAAACAATAAGAAAACAGAGAGTGCTGCCAGCAACTGATGAGTCATAACCTCAGCAGATGTGCCTAGGGTCATGGCAACAGCGCCGCCCTACCGCGCCACAGCCAATGGAAGCCTCGGAACTATCACAACAGACACACCGGCTGACCAACCGGAATGGAGCATTTGTACATTTGCACTGGGTCTGCAACACTTCAGTTGGTGACCCTGTGCTCTGGGGGTTTAGTGTATGTGTGTGTGTGCGAGTGCAGTGTGTTTAGGAAAGGCGTTAGTCAGTGAAAGCAGTGCAGGCAAAGTGTCTAAGTGACTGGGGAGAGGCAGTAGGTCCAGAGAAAAGGTCAGCAAGGTCAGCGGACCGTCATGCACTCAACCATGCAACCTGCCCTGCTACAACAACCTGCAGCTCTGCCCAACAAAGCACCCAGACAGTGGGCTCGAGCGTGGGCAAATACATCTATTCAGCGACACGTTAGCAAACAAAGCGCAGTAGCGAGTCAGTGGGAGTCTACGTTTGCACTGACTGACTGGTCAACCTTGTTTGTTTTAACTTCCTTCACACCCCACTCTCAAAGACAGTCACAGGTCCTGTCTACAGAGTCTGTCTGCAGACTGGAAGCTTACATTGTGGGCTATTAACTAACTGTTAATTATTGGCATCACGTTTATTATGGCCAAAAAATCATGTGCATTAAACAATACCTAAATAACCGAAGTGTACATTTCTGTACAGTGCTGTAGTATTTTTGTTACAGCCGACAAAACAAAAGAAAAAATCATCTTTGTACACAAGTGAGGGACACAGTCTATTTTGTCTAGAAAGCGACAAGTTAGAAAACAGTGGGACAAAAAAATATTCCTGCTTGTAGTAGAAGCTAGACCATGGGCTATATATTGGCATGAAGTATTTTCTCCCCCTCTACCCCAACTCCCTCCCCTCTTCTCCTCTCTCTGGAGGCCTCGTGTGCGGGGATAACTGCTGTCTTTCTCTCTCCAATGTTTGTCCCTGGCTTCAGCCCCTACATCAGTCTTCCTAATGCTCAACATTCCAGCAGCGGAAGGGATGCATGCAGAGACATGCCATCCCTCCCTGCACACACACATACACACTTAACGCTGCCCGCCTGAACAAAAGGTGAAACAGAACAGGGCTAGGAAGGAGAGAAGGCGAGAGGACTGAAGTTAGCAAAACAAGACGAGAACAGGAAATTCTAAAAGCAAAGCTTTCAACGTGGCAAGGACCTGGCTTATCTGGTTTGGGTGCTGTGTATGGGCTGTTAGCCGCATTAGCCTACGGTGAACAAAACTGGAATTGCGGACGATTGCTCAACTCCCTTAAGACCAGCTGATTTACAATCCAATTAGTGCTTAAGAAATCGTTCAAAATGTCAAATTGCTACAGGCTTGTTGACATGGCATTCATGCTTTTTAATAAAGAAACTTTGTTTTGTTTTGTTACCAAGCCTTAAAATAGTGCTGTGCAGGCAAGGCTGTTAAAGTCAAAGGCAGCCAAGTTCTGACATGTTTATGACTGATGAGGAAAGAAGGGGCTTTAGAAAGATGGCGGCAGGGACGATGAGAAACTCCAGAGCCCTGTCTGGAAAGTTCACTGGTCCTCTACAGGTCAGATTAACCTCCATCGTATCAGGTGGAACGGCACCGTACGGGAGGACGGAGGAAGTCAAAAAGGATAAAAAAAAAGGGAGGAGATCAGAGAGGAAGGAAGTGCAGAGGTGGGTGTAGTCGTGAAAGATAAGTTAAGACGAGAGAAACAAGGGAGGATGCTAAAAAGAAGACAGAGGGAGGACGGGGAGTGATTTAAATGAGTTAATTTAAGACGAGCGGAGGAGGAGGAGAGGAGTGAGAGAGTTCAGTAGAAGTGGAGGCTGTCACAGCATGCCCTGGCTACCTACTCCCAGCATTCCACCAGGAGGGAGAGCCCACCACGGCAGGGCCGAGGTGCACCCGCGGCTGCATGCCTGTTCCCTGAATCCACATGGAAGTCATCCCCTCAGGTCCTACGTGAGCATTTCAGATGGTCTCTTTCCTCACGGCTGAGGTTGGGAAGTCAGAGGCCGTGTAGTAGCGGGTTGCACCACAAGGTTATTGGTCAAACCTAAGGACTAGCGGGGCTCGGCCACCACAGGGGTTTCCTGGCGTGTACAGTTGGATCAGTGTCTCAACTGCTCAAAAAAACACAATGAGGTAAATAAAAGTTCACATTCCAAGGAAAATAATAGGAAGAATCCTGTCTGGCGTATGTGATATGTGGGGGGTGCATACAAACAGTGACAGTCCAAAAATATTTTCACTCCCTAAAAGGTCTGGTGACCTTAGCATCTCTTAGGTTACAAATGTTTCCAAATTGTACATTAGATACATAACAAAACAACCAGATTTTACTTTACACAAACAAAAACAGCGCGTATCAATCTTCGACCTCCCAAGATATGAGCTTTTGGCTCTCACACTAGATGTGAGCGAAAAACCTTCCAGACCATGTATCATTAAACATCTCTGAGAAAGAAACACAATGAACACTACCACCACCTGGAGGCCAGACAAGGTACACCGCAACGTCAAACCTTCCATCAGATAATCTAGTTACATGATACATGTGGTGTTTTCAATGAGTGGCACCACCAAGTCAAACTAAGATGAGAGTGGCATTGTGGGGAAAAAAGTTGCGAAGAGAAACGCCTCTTCACAATATAAAAAACCCAATGGAAAAGCATGGGCTCGGAGTCTGGTGCTACGGCTCTTTCATCCTCTCCTCAGTTTCCATCCTCCGCATCCAGACCGGAGTCTTGAACCAAAGGGTGCGGCGGAGGCTGAGGTGGGGCGAGAGTGCGTGCGTCTGTTCCTGCTGAAACACGATCCCATGCCGACGCTACGCTGGCGCTCCAGACTCTCGGCATCCTCCGGAGGCCTGCAAAAAGTAACGACGCGTTCCTTTCCATTAGTGTTGTGGCTGAGGGGGAGGAAGAGAGACATGCTTTTTGTCGCTATTTAAAGCACGCCGCTTCAATAAGAGCCGAGGTATAAAACCGAGAGAGACAGGAAGCGGGGCAGGGATCATTCAAGCGTGGGGAGGGGGGGGGGGGGGGGGGGGGTAAAACAAAATTTAAGCAGAAGCTGCTGACACAGAGAGAAGTGGAGGAGAGAAACTGGGTGATGTCAAGGGAGGGAGGGATGGATGGATGGAGGGAGGGATGTGGTCTTAAGACTGGCCTCTACCTGTTTGCTCAGGAGGCCAGTGGGACAGAGAGAGACTTGTGTGGGGGTTTGGGTTTGAAAGATGACTGGACAGAGCCATCTGTGTCATGGAAAAAAAATATGAAGGTGGATGGAGGAGGGGAGAGGAAAAAGAGGGATGACGCGAAAGGCAGGGTGGCCACCCATGTTTGCTGAAGGGGTGTGTGTGTGTGCGTGTCGTGTGTGTGTGTGTGTGTGTGTGTGTGTGTGTGTGTGTGTGTGACGGTATACAGAGGTAGGCCAGAGGGGCGTCAGGGGGAACACAGCTCTCTTTTCATGGGCATAAGAAGAAACATAAACACAATCAAACCGTAGCTTAACAGGAGCAGCAGACACCAGGTCTGTAAGAAGACGACCACGCTGTCGCCCACGCACGACAGTAGATCCGAGACGACATTCAACCACTTATCCTGTGTTCAATTTGACACAGAGAAACTTAAAACAACACAGCATAGTGCGGGGAAAGACATTCTTTTTGTTAAGTTTAGGGAAGAATATAGGAAAGGAGTTAGGGTGCACACATTTGTGTCAAGGGACAGTTTAAGGGAGGTTCCCCAACAGGCTATGTCCACACGGCTGCTCCCTGGTCCAGCTCATTAACTCCTAAACGAAGCCGATTAGTCACAGATGCCTTACCAAATAGAATGTGCATTTATCCCACAACAGTTCCCAGCCTCAAGAAAACCTACTCTCACACGTACGACTTGGCCCTAGACGGACAGAATGTTCTTTTGAAACGGAGTAGACAGACAGAGAGAAGGACGAGAAGCAGGGAGCAGGGGGGGGGGTCACCTTACGGACCGACCCAGCAGACCGGCTGGATGATAGGTCCTGATGGATGGACACATACTGCTCATTCCTCTAAGGGTGGAGGGCTGGGGAAAACCCACAGCTCCCACACCACTGGCTAGGGGTGTAAAACACTTCATCATGACGCTTGGGTAGGAGCAGACTATGTGAGAAATGCTAAACATTTCTTGACACAAAGAAGGGCTAGACGGAATGTCAAGTTCAAGCGTTTAACTTGATGTCAGTGCAAGCAAAGCCGACAATCTTGCCACAATTTAAATATTATAAATGCAAGCGCTTTTGTTTTTCTCTTGAATGCGTCGACGCCGTCATGGAACAACACAAAAAAAATGAAGCCTACGCACGGACCTAACTCCTAGGCCCAAATGAACCCCACGACCCCCCTCCGCTGACCTTGGTTAATAATATAAGAGAACTTTTCCTCTATTTCTCAAGATGTAAGTGAATTAAACAGAGAAAGAGAGAGGAAGACATACAGACAGACAGAGACAGAACCAGACAGACTAAGAGGATAATAGCTTGCCCCTCTGATTGGACCAGGGCTTCATTTCCTTGAACCCAACTCAAACCAATTAAATTCTGCATACCCCTGCTGTTTGTTTGGCTTGCTTAGTCACAAACACACTCTTTCTTCCTCTTAGAACTGTCATCCGACGTGGAGCTCCGGCAAAATGAACAAGCTAATATATGCTGCTTCATTCCTTCACAAGACCTTAGAGGAGAACACTAAAAGCCTTGCAAATGTTGATGAATAGGAACTAATAATGATCTGCATAATCTGTCTCATTCATGAACAGAGCCGGCCTAGTCCATTTTCACCAAAACATAGCCGATAGAGATGGATCAGATGGTTCTAATTGAGATAGGACACGGTTAACTGTCCATCAGACTAGCTGGATGATACAGTGTCAGTACTTGTGTCAGTGTCAGTAGGCCTAGGCATGCCAGCACTGGCCTTGCTTTATTTACACTGCACCTTGATATGCCTGACCATGTGCTTGTTATGATAAAACATCTGGGAGGAGAAAGTTGGCTGGCGAGCAGACCTTATTCTCTGGTTGAAGGGCAGAGGATACGGTACAGAACGTTCTGATGATGTCAAACAAACACACAGAGAGATACACGCACACACGTGCGCGCACACTCGCCTGCAAAGCAGACGTAAGTAGCAAACTTTGCAGCAGCCCATTTCATCATGTTTCTATGAATTGTGTTCACTGCAGTACCAGCTAATTTAGACTTTGTGTTTTGACTATGGCAACCATTTGTTTTTGCTTTTGTTTTTTAATACTGGGCTTAGTTGAAAACTCCACTAAAATGCACCTGAAAATAATTCTGTATAGTTCCCGTCCATTGATAGTTTATCTGATGTAGTACGTAGTCTATTGACCTATTTTAAGTACACAAAAAAGGACTTTATAAAGGTATTTAAGCGCATTAGTCGCGTTTTTGACGTGAAACAAATCGAATAGTTTCAGGCTAAGCTTTAACCAACTAAATCATCCCTGCTTCTAGGTGTAAGCTTCCAGTCCATTCGCTCTGACAGTTAACTGTGTGTCAGCGCCGGTCATCCTCACATGACTAGACAGGGCTAAGACGACGGTGCGCTGGGAGAGTGACGTCACGATAACAAAGATGGCCCAGTGCTGCCAGGCAGGAGATAGCAGCGACAGCAGCCTCACGTGTCCAGTGTCACGGCCACCAACAGGGGACGGTGGGGGAGAGAAGTTCAGAGACAAACACAATTACGGAGTCCCGGACAAAAGGCACACGTGTACGGATCACTGCTCGAGGGGCGTGGCTAGGAGGGCAAGGAGAGCAATGGGAGACTTTTCCATTCACCAGGGACCACCGGAGGTGACCTTATACCCTCTGTCCCTCTCCTCGTACCAGCCCGTCTGCTGAGAGAGAGAGAGAGAGAGAGAGAGAGAGAGAGGGGACGCATGCAGGACACACAACGACAGACCTCCCGGTTTACAGATGGCTCCTAAATAAGGAAGGGAGGAGGTGGACGGAGGGAAGCAGCTGCCCCCCCCCCCCCCCCCCCCCCCCGGCCTAGGACAGGGATAGAGGAGGGGTCAGAGGGGGCAAATCAATAAGTGGCCCCCTTGGAGCAGTGAAAGGGAGAGCTGTCCGGACCCACTCACCCACTTACCCCACCTTACCTTTCATTGAGCAAGATAAGTGTCTATGGTGATTCACTATGAGCAGGGTTTATATACACATATCCTGCAGCCTCTCAAACAATCCTTATCATAATAATACATTTTTCTTTCCTTGCGAGGGCAGGGAGGAGTCGGAAAGAGGCGTTCAGAAAGTCCAGCCCTGACGCTTCCTACAGGGCCTTAAGAAATGCACTGAAACACAAAGATCTAATCCTTTAGTGAGCCTGCAAGATCAGCAGTGTCCATACCACACACACACAAACACACACACACACACACACACCAAGGTGTGCGTCTGTGTACGTGTTGTGTGTGTGTGTGTGTGTGTGTGTGACTTCCCTCTCTGGGTGAGCAGCTGATTAGCCAGCCAGGCTAGGATTTAAAGCGCTCACCTGGAGCCTCCCGCACGCAACCGCTTCTCTTCTTAGGCAGCTCACGCCAGCTACATACTGAAGCAGACGCGGCTGTGGCTGTGCACGCTGCCTCCTGACACTTTCAATGGCCGTATGTATCCTGTTGCAACCCGTTCAGTGCGCTATACACAAGGTGGAGGGGAGCTGCCATTTGAAGGCTATTGGCTGTGGCACCAAGGCTTTTCGCAGTTCAGGAATTTAATACGGATATGAAATTGAATGTCACCTCAGCTTGCGCTGCCATCAGCAGTATCTCCTCCACTCTTCCTCCCTCCCTCCCTCCTCCTCCTCCTCTCCTCCTATAGAGGATAGTGCAGCCTATTCATCAAAAACGCTGGGATTAAATATAGCCCAGCTGAAAGGTGTGTGTGACTCATGCATCGATGGCCGGTGGTGTAGGAGACCGAACTACGTGTGAGTTGAGATGGTGTGTGTGTGTGTGTGTGGGGGGGGTCTAAAGACATGGCTGTTGAGAGTGCAGAAGCTGTCCTTCAGGACAAAGACCCCCCCCTCCCCACGTCCCCGTCCGTCCCGTCCCCCCACCCCCGTCCTCGATAAGGCCACCAATTCAGATGGCTGGTAGGTAATTTAAACAAATGAGGGGGCGCAGCGGCCAAGCGCACTGCAGCAGTCCCAAGGCAATTACGGAGCTATGCAGGCAGGATTGTTTTGTCTGTTTGTGTGTGTGTATGTCTGTAAGTGTAAGCAAGTGTGTAATAATACTTAAAAAATCTTGTCCTTTTCCTACCAAGTCCCACACTGATTACACCGCCTAAACCTCCTGACCCCTCCTCCTTAAGTCTCTCGACTGGGACAAAAAGGAAGTCGGGCGCCCGGGCACTTCCTGTCTGCCCCGAAGCAGGCCTCTCGTTCCCAGAGGCAGGATGGAGACTCCAAGGGGCAAGCTGTCGCATGTCGCTCCCTCTACTACTAAACCTTCATCTGCCACCTTTACTGTTAAATGTAGGCTGTCGCTAATCACGTCGCCTAACGTGCATCAGGAGATTAAGAGAACACGCATTGGCTAGCTTATAAGGCTTTCCACATAGCAGACGCAAAAGTATGTCACCGTATACTGACGACTAGCCAGTTTTGTAATGTGCAGCCCAGCACTTAGCTGGGGTGTGCTTGCCACGGTTCTCTGTGGCTCGGGGATGCAGCAGCACTGTCCTTCTATAGGTGTCTGCGTACAACCTTGAGTTATCAAAATGCATTAGCGACAGACATAAAGCACAAGTGCATTTATACATACCGGGGTGTGTGTGTGTGTGTGTGTGTGTGTGTGTGTGTGTGCTGACGGTGTGGATCAAAATGCGGAGGTAAGGTCGTTGCTAGGGCATCTTCCTCTATATCTCCCGAGCCAGCAGCTAGTAACGATTGTGTTTGTCCTCCTGTAAAGCACACACACGCACGCACGCACGCACGCACGCACGCACGCACGCACGCACGCACACACACACACGCACATACACACAGCGGTGCGTTATATAACCGGCCCCGCTTCGCGGGCAACCCCGTGGAGGTCAGGTGAAAGCAGAGAAGCACAAACTATCAGTCCGTCCCTCTCCACCTGTCTTTCCGGGCCTGACCGTTGACCTCGCCCACACCTGCACACAGGCCTAGCATCACCCACACACAACCCTGCCTGGCAGGATCAGGTAGCACGCTGTGGACTGGAAGCCTACCCGTCCAGAACCTTGACCACACATTAAGTCTGTCCATGGTCAACTGTCCAGCACGACTTTTCTTTGGCCATTTTCTCCTTCTGCCAGTGGGGGCAATGTGTCTGCCACAGTTATTGCCACAAGGCCCCAGGGGAGCCAACTGGCTAGGGAACACCCACACAAGGCCCAGTGGAGCCCTCTAGCCTGCCCGTTGCATTAGCTGGGGTAGGGAAGGTGTGGAAGGTGTGAGGCACATCACAGCTACGCGCCTCGACACACCACACAGGGGGGTCCATGTTAACCACCCTCACACCTTCAGTGTTGGCAGTGGGTAGCCATTAGAAGCAAAGAATAAGGATGGCTCTAATATGTCTAGTCTTCAGCATTCAGGCCTAAGGGACCATTTCTCGTCACGGACACACACACACACTGCTCAAGGTTAACACCAGGCTGCTGGAGAAGCAGCCCGTCAGGGGAAATCCAATCCAATTTGATCTCCAGGTGAACTTATAATGAAACGAGCCTGAGCCTTATATAAAGTGGAATTGAATTCATTAGATCTCATGCACCAGACATTTCCTTAGCCCCCAAACCGTCGGGATAATGTTTTCTTAAATCGCTAAGCGTTTCAGGCGGACCTAAAACGGGTCAGGCTGACTGACAGGTTGGTCTGGCAGGCAGGGACACGGGGCATATAGCTGGGTGGGAGAGTGGTGGTGGTGGTTTCGGAGGAGAATAGTGCTTTTGTTGCGGAGAGTCTCCGCTCTGCAGAATCGAGCAGGCCGGCCAAAGATAGCCTAATGAAAGACACATGGCATAGTGGGGGACAGCCCTAGTCTCTCTCACACACACACACACACACACACACACACACACACACACACACACACACACACACACACACACACACACACACACACACACACACACACACACACACACACACACACACACACACACACACACACACACACACACACACACACACACACACACACACACACACACCAAGCCTAACAAAATGTAAAAATAACCCTTATTTGTGTAACTTGGAGTAGCCTCTCTAACTTACTCACTGGTCAACGGAACGAGTCAACGACAGGCTAGGATTTCTGGGAGGTGGGAGCAGCAAAGTTTAAACTGTCGTTAAGACGTTAAACTGTGTTCCAAGAACACCACGTGTAAAGACATTATCCCTATCCTTATCAGTCCACTGCTGTGACCGTGACAATGCCCTACTGGGTTGTACATTCCCTTTCCCACAAAGACAAATGTGTCACTGGCACGCATTTGAACAGTAGCCAAACCCACTTCTTCCATGTACTCTACTGCAAGGCGAGCTGACTCCAACGGCCTCCCTCCAGTCAGCAGCCCTCTGTCGGCTAACCAACGCCCAGCTGGTCCTGCAGGGCTCACCTGTGGTGCCGTAACTCCTAGTTTAAACACAGTGCAGGGCTCCATGCTGACAGGCCCATGGAACCGCCACGCTCCGGCAGAGAATGGGTGTTTGAGCCGTCTGGGCAACACAAGGACGGCACTTGACACTAGATCAACAAGGACCTGCTCTGGCGGGTGGGTCCTGCACAAACACAGCCATCAAGCGAACAGGCCCGGTTGTCGAGGGGCACTGATTGGATGACGAGCGGTGCTGAGGTAGAGGAAGTGCCCAAAATAGAACTGACGGGTCATTTTCCCTTAACGACCCAATAAGACGTCAGCACTCAAGTCAAGTCCCACCCTGGCCCTGGCGATAATTGCCCCTGTGGAGTTGGGAAAAACCAGGGCATCTGGCACTGATCTATGAAGTGTGTGTGTGTGTGTGAGAGAAAGTGCATGTGTTTTTCACCTATAGGCACAGCAACATTCATAGCTAGTGCGCGCGCACACACACACACACACACACACACACACACACACACACACACACACACACACACACACACACACACACACACACACACACACACACACACACACACACACCAATATACAAAGAGCAGGCTGTTCTTGGTGCTAGGAGGAGGGACAAAGTTTAAACACAGTAGTGAATCATAGAGACTTCTGATGTTGTAATCTAACGCAGCTGTATAGCATGTGTGTGTAACAATCTGGCCCACACCATCATCATTGTTTTTTTTTAGGAGCTGTGAGGTTATATATAGCCAACCTCTCTACCGCAGATTCCCCTGGCTAGCCCACGCTAGCTAACCCCAACATCCACTACCACAATAAAGAGGGAGAGAGAGAGAGAGAGAGAGAGAGAGAGAGAGAGAGAGAGAGAGAGAGAGAGAGAGAGAGAGAGAGAGAGAGAGGGAGTGGGGGGGGGTGAAGCAAATCACTTCCATCCCGTGCACTAATGCTAGGTTCAATTCACAACACTGCCCTTTCTGATAGCAAACAAAACCCAGCTATCTGGGTTCACAGCAAAACCTGCAATGCCGGTCATAAAAAACGCAGCCTTACTCGGAATCTGTGTTGGCCTTCCTCTGCTAGCTCGGTAAATAGAAAAACGCTCAACGAAAATCAACAAAACCGTGATGTCGGGAGCAGAGGGCAGAGTCTGACGGACAGCGCCTGGCTCCAAAACGCAGTACTGCGTCCCGGGGAAGGAACACTTTGTCCAAACAAACAAACACAGAGCCAAGGGGCTCTGGGGAGCAGAGACGAGGCTGGGAACAGACCATGGCAAGCTAGCTTTAAAGTCCTGCATCAAACTTACAACACCTTCTTCCTCAATCTGATACAAGAGGCTGGCTAGGTGCCCATTGTGCCTAACGGTCCTTAACTCTCTCCCTGCAACCCCCCCCCCCCCACACCCCCCCCTCCCCCCTCCCTATGGACTGACTACAGCACAATCTCTGCCTGGCTGCAACAGCAGCACTGTCCTCAAATGTCTCCTGCTAACCGCAGAGCAGTTAGAAGAAAGAGGAAAAATACAAGAGGGAACCACAAAACGGTTTGAGTTTAAAAAGGAAGGCAGGGGGCGGGGGTTCAGGAGAGAGGCCATGTACAGTCACAAACCAAAACAAAACAAAAACAAAGCTAAACCATGTTACGGTGAGGTTGTGGCTCTTGGCAAACTGACGACAACAACAACGCAAACATACAAACATGTCAAATACAGAAGAGATACCAGAAACGAGAGAGAAGAAATACCAGAAAAGAGAGGAGGGAGAGAGAGAGAGAGAGAGTAACAGAGGTATCTACCGATAGAAGAAGCAGTCACAGCACACCAGAACCCCCATCCAGCTGTCCAGCGGTAGACACAAAGCCGGGTTAGTGAGGGGTCCGACCCAGGTGCCTCTTCTCTCCCTCGCTTCCTTAAAGCTCGGCTACAGGTGAAGGGTGGGCTGCTGTCTTTAACTCCAGCGCTAACACCTTCCGTACACACACACACACACACACACACGAGCTCGTGTGATAACCGGCAGTGGCGTCCTGTTGGCTGGGTGACACACGTGCGCGCAGTCAGACAGACACACACACACACACACACACACACTGCTCCAGTCAGCACAGCGTCCAAAAGCAGCGCTCTCACAGAACAGAGTCCCTTCACACACCGCTCCTCTCTCTCTCCTGCCCACCTCTGAGCCTGCCTCTCTCTCTCTCTCTCTCTCTCTCTCTCTCTCTCTCTCTCTCTCTCTCTCTCTCTGCCGCCTGCAGTCCACCCTGTCCTGTGCTCCTCCTGCAGTTTGTTTATACGTGAGTGTGTTTGCCAACCTAATCTTCCCGCCTTTCAAGTGAGAGAGAGAGAGAGAGAGAGAGAGAAAGAAAGGAGAGAGAGAAAGCACGAGCGAGAGAAAGTGAGAGAAAGAGAGAGAAAGTGAGAGAAAGAAAAGTGAGACCAATAGGGTGTAAAGGATGGCGCCCGTTGTTCAGCTGACAACAATCTTTGTCATATATAAACATCCTATCCAACGCTCAAAACAACCAAACACACGTAAACAAAGGTGGCCTAAACCGAAAGAGCAAGGTCGTTTAGTGTCATGGCCTGACTCTCAGCACCCATTGAGAGACTCGGCCTGAATGGTAACTGTGTCTTTTTTTCCGCTTTATCGGTTGCAAGCGAGCGAGTGAAAATTAGATATGGCCAAGTGTCAACTCTAAAGTAAACACAGGGAAACACACACACACACACACACACACACACACACACACACACACACACACACACACACACACACACACACACACACACACACACACACACACACACACACACACACACACACACACACACACACACACACACACACACACACACACACACACACACGGTTCGCCTATTATTCATTCACCGCGATGCAGAGAAATGGGAGGGACTAGTGATGTAGCACACACCCCCGGTAGTCTAGCCAATCACTGCGGCGCTAGATGGTTGTCGCCTGGGCAAACAGGGGAAAGGACACTGGGGGAGATGAGGACCTCTACGCAGTTCCTTTCCCTCCTTGTTTTTCTCGTTCACCATTGCCTGACCTTCTAATTCGGTCACAGCAAATCCGCCACTTTCCACAAGATGGACCTGCTCTCGGTTTTCTCTCCGGTAATTTTATGTCTCTCTCATCCTTTCTCTTTTCACACACACACACACACACGCACGCACGCACGCACGCACGCACGCACGCACGCACGCACACACGCACGCACACACACACACACACACACACACTTCACCCAGAGAGACTGCAGTGCCCCCTATTAGGATAAGAGAGGTGAAGGTTTTTCTGTGAACTGTGTGTGTGTGATCCAAGGCAGCCGCCAGCTCTAGGAAAGGCCGACAGATAAACAACAGAGGATTAACATGGACTATGACTAGACAGCCACTGCTCTCAATGAGGCCATAGAACAGGGCCAATGTCAAACCATGCTGCCAACAACCCTCTGATCTTGCACAGAAGATCACAACAACAACAAACAAAGACAGAGAGATAAAAAAATACAACACTTAAAACTCAGATAAAGACCCCAGAGGAAGAAAGGGAGGCACCCCCACCCCACAAAAGGAGAAATGTACTGTTTTCCTGTTTAAAACTATCCTTTCTGTCATATTCTTTGGCAGTCGCAAAACACAAACCAAAAGCTAAGGTGTGTATCAACTGCACCAGCAGAGTGGAGAGGTGTGAACCAGAGGCTACAGCCACATTCTGATATTCATTATGACATTCTGACATTATGGCCTTGCTCTAAACGGCCACCAAAACCACAGGAGGACAGGAACACAGGACCTCTCTCCACTCCTCCACCTGCTTCTGTTGTTCATTATGAAGAGAAAAGCCGCAGTAGCATCGCTAAGCACTTTCGGTTCTGATGACGCCCTCATTCCTCCCCCCTCCTCCCCCTCCCTCGCAGTCTGTTGCGGAGAGCTGCTCCTGGCAAGCTTCTCGTTTTCCCATTAATTAGCCCTCCCACACGAGCAAGCGCGCGTGCATTTACAAAAACACACGCACACACCATTTGATTGGAAGACTGTCCACACACACACACACACACACACACACACACACACACACACACACACACACACACACACACACACACACACACACACACACACACACACACACACACACACACACCTTTCCATTGTCTCATTCTGCCACCCTCGCAGGCCCGCTTCTTAATTGAAGACGCAGGGGAGGGAGTGTGGACCAATAACCACGTTCCCAAATTTGTGCACAGGTGATGGACAGGGTGTGCACTCAGCACTCATTAGGTGCCTTTGTGCTTCTGCACCAGCTTGTTTGTTTGAACGTGTGTGTGTGTTTGTGTGTTCATGTTGTGCCGAATGGAAGAGTCAGTGCCCGATAACAAGGCCAGAGGGAAAGCCTTGTCGGGGGGTTAGGGAAGGAAGGGAAACAGCCATTATATCAGCAGTCCCTCTCAACAATATGAAGTTTGTATGTATGAATACTTTCTCAAACTTGGGCTGAAAAAAAGCTCTATCTACACTTGCCAAAAAGGATAAAAACACAAGAAATCCGGTGAAAATGTTTTCAAGACCGGATTCAAGTGTTAGAATTGCAGGAAACTGCTTGGTTGGTGGATGAAGGAGAAAAACAAACGAGGCCTTTTTCATTTCAACTGGTGACTCTGAGGTAACATAATAAGGAGGGGATGAATTCTCAGGCCAGGGAAAGACTCGTGACAGGGTTGAGAATCACTCAGGACGTGAATGGAGCTAGTTGGAACCCTGTCCACTGAAAGTGGCTTAGAGTCTAGGCAAGCAAAGAGAAACACACAGATCAATCAATACACAGGACTGGACATGTGAAACTATCACACAAAGACAAATAAACAAATATACCCCAAAACAGAATGTTGCTAGATGATACAACCATTGGGAGATATATTGTTGTGGATGGGAGGGTAAAAGGGGGCTGCTGCACTCTGGAAGATGCAAAGGGAGAAGAAAGAAACTCGGGAAGGTAGAGAAAAAGGGGGTGGGGGGGGCTGTTCCTGGTTCTCCATGGCAGACAAAAAAAAAAAAAAAGAGGGAAAGACCACCCCTCTGAGCTAGATATACAGGTTTCGCCCGAGTCCAGCTTCCAAAACTGCACGTGGTTACCACAATGACATCAGGATGCTCTGTTGCAATACATCATTGTACAATATTCTTCAAATCAAGTAAAGGTTTATAAACGGGTTTGTAAACAAGTGTATTTCCACTATCATTATTAGCAATATATTTATGAACAGGTTGTCAATACATTTTTTCGAATCGGAGGTAATATTGTCTTTAACAACAATAATTCGCATAAATGCCTAAGTTAAAAGCGAAAACAAAATGATCACTACTGACTTGATAATGGACAAGCTACTCCCGACCACCTACCTAAACGAGTTATACGGTCTGTATTTAAAGCCCCTTACCTATTCAATGTATAGGAACCATTCCTCTTAAACCTCATTCCGGAAGATAGGAATCGGATAAAGAAATCCAGAATTGTTAACGTTCAGTTTTTCTTGCACCTCAAAAACAACGGAATCTTCGCTGCAGACAGGGAACAATAAAAAAACGGAGTTCTCGTGTGTGTAAGACACCTCTCTCTCTTTCTCTACCGCTCCTTTCTAAACCTCCGCCCCCACATCGGTTCCATAGCTTCCGTGGGCAGGGTTTGCGAGTGGGGAGAAATAGACAGGGGGTCCTTTAAATGAAGATCATTCTATAGAACAAAAGAATGACCAGTCCTTCTCTACTGCTACATTTAAATATCGGGAATGTTAACAAAACTTGTGCTACATCGATGACTGAAACGTCTTTGTTTCCACAGTTCGCAACGTCAGTGGTATAATAGAGCTACACATGTAAAAAAAAAAATATATATATAAAAAAGTCTACACCCCTATTTCCGGCGTACCCAGTAGCCACAACGATCTAACAATTTTTTTGTAAAACGCATCGTAGTAGGATGTTGCCAACTTCAGTAAGTATGCTACTGTGAAAATAAATAAAAGTACACACAATGGACTTCTCAGTTATGATAAATTATTCCTATCATTGTGCGCCTGGTGTTTTTCCATGAGGGTGACCATCCTTATGCATTTAGACGTCCCTATCTCTAAGGCCTATGTATTTCACCACCTCTGTTGGAGAGTACAGAAAACAGACTCCATACCCAACACTTGTGAACGCTGGTGAAGGGTGAGACAGATTTGAAGCTAAGAATAGGCCTAGGGATCCAATAATGCCATCTAAACCGCCACTGCAACAGATCTCCAAGTGTGTGCGCATGCACCTGCACGTGCTGCATGCTTGATGTCAGTTAATTTTATTTAAAGCCCTTTAAAGGTAGCTCTAAAAATTCCTATTTGTGCAGCATTAACCTCCAACTTTAAGTGGGCAAAATGGCTAGGACGTATTTAGTTAATAATTTAAAATGTAGCAATTCAATACAGCTGTCATTGCTATTATATTGAACTTGAATGTGCCTCTCTTCACCACAGAATCCAGTGGAACAACATTATGAATGTACAAGTCGGCACTGAATTATTAACTTGCTACAAATTATAATACTCATGCGTTTCACAACAATCCTTTAACTGTTTCATATGGAAGGGTTCAGGCTTCTGAACTGGAGAAAATTGACTCTGGAGTGGTATCAAAGTGTGAATTTGAATGGTATGCCTGCGACACAGGACTGACTGATCTCCTATCAGCCACAGGTTTCGCCTCACACCCAACCTCCAGCCCCCTGCCCCCCGCCTGGTCTACATCAGATACCTGTCCGGTGCCTGAGGGAAGAAGATCATGATCACAGTTACTGCTGTATACATAACTAAAGCCGACTACCAGGTAGGCCTAGGGAAATGCCTTGTTGTCAATACACTGGGATCGGAGAGATAGTGGATGCATTCAGTCAGATCAGAGCTGGAACAGTGTGGTGGTATCATGATGAGGATGACGATGAGCATGATGATGATGATGATGATGAAGCAAGAGCAGCGGCAGCGAGGAGTAAGGAAACAAAGCAGCCGAGTTGTCCCAGATGCATGGTTACGTAGGGGCAAAATTATGGACCATAACCAGCCGCCAGTGTGTGTTTGCCATAGCATTTCATCATGGAGTGCTAGTTTGTGCGGTGTGTGTGTGCGTGTGTGTGTGTGCGCGTGTGTGTTTCTCCTGCAGTGGGCCCAGGGACATTTATTACCATAAGAACAGGCCGGCACCAGAACCGCTGATATATCAATGGCTCTGCTGCTGCTGGAGCTAGCCTCTCACCGCAGAGTTACGCAACAGTGACTGAGGCAGGCGGGGGGGGGGGGGGGGGAGGAAAAGTGAGAAAGGGAGGGGTGGAGGAGGGACTGCAGACCACAAGAAGAATTAGCCGGTACTTTATGGTGCTGCAGCTGAAAACAAAGCATCTCCCTTCTGGCTAAATCTGTCCCGCTAACAATCCACTCAACCTTTACTGCTCCTTTCACGCTCCTTCAGCGGTGCCTTTGTTCGGCACTTGGGCACTTGCATCTTGCTCCCTCTATTCCTCTGCCTACTAAGCTGTCACCTGCTTTCTTCCTGCGGTTGACTTAAGCAGCAGGTTGCTGTGCTTTTGTGCACCCTCATCCGGACTGGTCTGGTACTCCGCATGCGGGCCTAAACTGCGGAGGGTAAAAGACATTGCCCCCTCCCTCGGTGACACATCATAGCTGCTTGGTATGGGGGCATTCGGGCATTATCGAACAACCTTACCATACAGCATACAACACATGCTTTCCTGGAATACAGAGAAGAGAGTTCAGTCCAGCAACACACACACACACACACACACACAGCCAATTCTGAGTATGTTTGCTCGAGTGGGAGAGGAGGGGGCTTGGTGTGTTGAGAGAAGTCGTGCTATGCTCCAGGTATGTCCAGCAGCACAGAGGTGACACTGACATAGAACACACACACACACACACACACACACACACACACACACACACACACACACACACACACACACACACACACAGAGAGAGAGAGACAGAGTATATGTTGTGAGCAGGGGCCCAGGAGTACAGTATAAATGGGCCCACAGACAGGCAAGGCAGGCAGGAAGACGCCAAGAGTCTGGATGTTCTATATGGCGTAGGCTGCCCTGGGAGGGACGACGCCTCCATAACTCACCTTTAATAGTCATGTACCCCTCTGTCTGGCTGTCTGTCTATTGGTCTGGCTGTCTGGCTGCTGGAGGGGGGTAAGGGAGAGGACAGACACGAGCACTGCTCCAGTTACACCCCACAAAAAAAAAAAAAAAACTCCTTCAGGCCCTCAGCTCTTGTTTCATTTGAACTTGTGAGAATGCCTGAGAAATATTGTGAAAAGAAATGACTGATTTGGGTAAATGGTTTTGTGAACACGCATGGGTGCCTGGTTTCCATGTCTGATGACGCTAATGGACATAGAAGCCCCATCTTCTCGGACTCGCCTAAGGAAATGAAAATAACCTCGGAAAGGTCACAGTTCTACAGGCATGCCAAAAACATACAGACTCCTGTCTTTACACTGTAACCTTGGAAACAGAACTGAACTACGAGAACAAGCTTGAGCTTGTGTCCTGTTTGCCACGGGCATTTATCCTAATGACTGCCAGCTGACTAAGGGCACAATAAAGGCCGTATGATAAGGATCACACTGAGGACTGCTGCCGCTGGCGGTGGGAACACAAACTGAGCTCTGGCGCCACCTGGTGTTGACTAGCGACAATGCTCTAGCTGCCTCAATGGCAGAGGACAGCGGTTCTGCTCTGGGCCTCGTGTGGAATGTACACTGCAGGAGGCAAGAACAGCGACGGAGGAATGAGAGGTTAGTGAGGGAGGACACAAATTGCGGGAGGAGGAGGCGGG
>JAPMUY010002074.1:20000-55000 GCA_026901105.3 Galaxias olidus | reverse complement strand
CTTAAGTCAGAGCCAGCGATTAAAAGGGCATGCTTAAAATGTCCAGGGGGGAGGGCAGAGAAAAAGATCAGGTTTTAAAAAGGCAAGTGTTGTGTCACCGCGCCAGACTGTGTGTCCGTGTGTGTCTGTGTGCGTGAAAAAGGGAGAATTAGTAAGCGAGAGATTTAGCTTAATAGGGAAAGAAAGTGAGCAACAGACAGTAAGCGCTTGCGTGTGTGAGAGAAAGAGAGAGACATAGAGAGAGGGAGAGACATTTAGAGGGAGAGAGAGAGAGCGAGAGAGAAAGAGATAGGCAGAGAGAGAGAGAGAGAGAAAGAGAGCGAGAGAGACAGAGTGAGAGAGCGAGAGTAAGAGAGCGATATACAGAGAGAGGGAGAGAGAGAGGTCTGTTTGAGGATAGCACAGCCGCCTGACTGTTTGTATCCCCCAGTGAGCCGCTCTGTAAGCCCTCCCGTCACTCAGACTTATCAGTGTTTACACACGCACACACTTCCTCAGGGAGGGGGCACTAGAGGCCTTGCTGGGGTCCGCCGTGTGTGTGTGTGTGTGTTCGTACGCAGGCAGTGACTGTGCTCTTCTTCTTTCCCTAGAAGGGCAGAGTCAGCAGCTACGTCCAGTGACACACGCGCCCCCCCCCCTTCAAAGTTCAACGGCCCAGAGAGCAGTCTCCTGCTCGACCCTCCCTCCTTCCCCTCCGTCCTCTTCCCTCGCTCCTTATGCGAGGGCGCGTCACAGTGCTGCATGGTCACGTGCCGAGGTGGCGTGGGGCCTCTCCGTCACTTCACTCCCTCTCCCACCTTCCCTGGCAGCGCACTGGGAAGCGGGATGGATGCCTGGGCCATCTGGGCCGATGGGAGACACACGGCAGGCTTGTAGGGGGAAACGTGTCAGACATATGGCTGCCGCTGCGGCTGGTAGTCTGTCAGTACTCTCTCTCTGTTCAGTCAGACAAGGCTGCCACTCTCTGGTACATTGGCAGTGTTTCTCTGCACGCACACGCACACACTATGGAAACTGTGGGATCTACAGGGGATATATCCTTGCATCATGTTTTCTCTCGCTTCTCTAAACATGAAAACTTTTCTATTTACTTTGCCGTCCTCTACTTAGTTTACTACCTTCTGTCCGTTCCATTGTGTCAAATGTTTTGTCAGAGGGAGTTTCACTTGCCTGTCTAAACGTGTTGCCATTAAAAGCATGCCCTAACACACACACCCACACCCACACACACCTACCACACCCAGACCCATCTAAGCTCTATAACAGGCCTTTCAACTGGCTGGGCGATTTCCTGTAGGACAGTACTTCCTCGTTGGAGGTGAGATATTGAGACACTTAAACAACTTATGTTGTGCACGCATATTCTCACACACACACAGACATAAAACAACTAATCCAGTTTTCTGTTCCGGAATGCTATGATCTGTCCACGGGAACAAACACAAACCAATCCAAGGGGTTGTGTGTGTGTGTGTTTGTGTGTGTGTGTGTGTGGGTGCGCGTGTATGTAGAGAAGGCATGCTGTGTCCACTTAAGGGCTAAGCAGGTTAGGGCAATGAGAGATAAAGGACCAAGCCTCCTGTCTGACCAACAGCCCGTTAGAACCAAAGAAAGAGCACACCGTCTCCTCCCTCTGCTGGTCCTGTCCAATGCGGCCCCACCACACACGATCGCCGTCCACATCCTGTCCTGTGCAGCCCAAAAGGGAAGCTCACGGCTCCTCATTGGAGCAGGACAACCCGAGTCGCTCAGCCGGTAACATTCTATACGGTCCGTTTCTGCACGCTCCTTGGTTTGATCCTCCTTATTTGACACCTCAAAGCTGAACAACTCTCTCTCGCTCTCGTTGTTCACTTACATCGGTTATACTCCCCCACATCGGACAGTGGACACCAGGCCTCTCTTCCTATTTAGACAATGCGCTGTGAAAGGCTGAGGCTGACACAAACACACTGTTTAGGGGCTGGGGGGTACGGGCCAAAAGAGCCCCATAAGAAAGGGGGGGGGGGGGGGAGCAACAGTGGAGAAGAAACGGTGGAGAACGGAATGAGGCAAATCGGAGGA
Source organism: Galaxias olidus (assembly GCA_026901105.3). Taxonomy (NCBI): domain Eukaryota; kingdom Metazoa; phylum Chordata; class Actinopteri; order Galaxiiformes; family Galaxiidae; genus Galaxias; species Galaxias olidus. The sequence continues at coordinate 52,936 of JAPMUY010002074.1, read as the reverse complement.
GACGGAGAGAGAGCAATAGGGAGACGGCGAGAGACGTCTGGAGGAGGGAGGCCGGCTCCAATGGCGCTCAGTGGGCATTTAAGTGGCGCGTGTTTGGCCTGAGAGCTCCCTGTCTGCCCTGAGCACCGCGCCACGCTCTAATCCAATTACAGCTCGGGCCCAGCCTCAGGCGCCGAGGACAGGCACGCTGAAGCAAACGGTCCAGGTACGGGCTACACACGGACAGCACTAAAGGGGAGCGTAAGGCCGACATCCTTAGTGTGCCAAAGCTAGCCACGGATAAGTAACAGCTGGAGCACACCGTCAAATACAATTTCTAAGTGACCCTCGCACTACCCTACCCCCCACAACTTCTCTCTCTCTCTCTCTCTGGACGGCTGCTCTCTTGCTGCAGTTAAAAATCGCCCCTCTCCGTCATCAGCGGCAGACCTCTGCCGGTATTAATCTGTGTTTCTGACCCTCCTCTCTGCCCTCCATTTGTCTCCATCTTTGCACATCACCATGCAACTATCTTTCACCCTTCTCTCTCGTCAGTGAACTTTGTGGGCGTTCCTTTAATACTCTGCTAATCCTTTGTTTTTCTCTCTACGTCTCTCGCAGTGTTTGACAGTCCGATGACATTTTCCCTTCCGAGTCCCTAACGGTGACTCAGCCAAACCGGTAAGAAATATCCCCTCCACGGCAAGCCCAAAATGGCTAAAAATAGCCTGACTCACTCGCATACATAGACAAATACAGGCACGGCACGCACATGTACGCACACGGGCGGATGGAAGCATGCGCAGAACAGCTCCCGGGGTTTAAAAAAAAAAAAGAGCAACTATGCATGGCAATCTACACAGACAGTGTGCTAACCACGCCACCGAAATCCTCCACTACAACCATGCCCATGTAGCATTGTAGACCTTGTAGAGGTCAAGAAAATAAATGAAGAAGCATCAAAAGCCTACTAGGGGGAATAGCAGGCTAGCCCAGCTAGCCTTCCCAGAGAACAGTGGAGAGTGGGGAACAGATGGGAGGGAGAGTGACGGCGAGAGGCTGAGGACACAATGACGCCGGGCAGAGGTGGGGGGGTCGCTGCACTGGGGGGGAGATCTGTGACGTAACAGTGCGCATGGTGTGTGTGTGTGTGTGTGTGCGCCAAGGGGAACTGGTGCCTCCAGCTGTCCTTGTCCCAGACTTCATGAAGTGGAAAAGGCGGCGTCAGTCACAATTCTCGTGCTCACAAGCACGCCCCACACACACTCTTCCTCTCTATTGCTCTCTCTCGCTCTCTCTTTCGCTCTCTCTCTCTGGCACACACATACCCCTACAAAGCACAGAATAACAGATGACAAGGCATGACGCCATACCATTCCCAGCAGCCTTTTTTTTTTATGGTACTTTGACTGTTAGGGTGGCAGAGTAACGGGAGTGGAAGAATAATAACGTGGGCGCGTGCTTTGGTGCGGCTTGGTGGAGGAAGAAAACCTGCCCCATCCTGCTGGCTGGGTAACCGCCCGCTTTAGCTGATCTCCAGTCAGCTGTAGCCAATAGCAGTCTATACACTTGATTATCTTTGACGGCAGGTCTGGTTTTGACCCCTTTGTTTGTTCCAGCACACGTCTCCATTGGTAGGCCCCCGGGGGCCGTCAGGGGCCCACAGATGACAGGGCATGGGACTATTAACAGCTCCCTACCCCCCTTCTTTTCTCCCGTCTCCAAACCACAGTGGCACTGCCAGTTTTGGACGCTGGTCGGGGCTGCTCAGAGCATTACGAAAGAGTCAACAGGGTTCCACAACCCTGCCAAGTGAAACAGAGAGCCACGCACACTAACGCATACACAGGGTAAACAAAAAAGGCCAAAGCCCGGTCTGGAAGAAAACCCAGAGGTCCAAAGTTGCAAAACATTCTAAAACCAGAGTTCCGTTGGAGAGAGCCCCGGAGAGAAAATCAATGAGTGCATTATCGAAGAGCTCTAGTTATCACTCTGTGTCTCTATGAACGATAGTGAGGACCACTCACTGATCAATAGGAGCCACGAGTTCAGCCCAAAGAATTGATGCACGGGACCATCTCCAATATTTGACATGAGGGGGGCCACCTGTTTGAAGGACAACTTTCCCTGGTTCAGTCTGAGTGCGAAGTGGGTGGGGCAACTTTGAGCCATTGCGCTATGCTGGTTGGGCACCCTAGAGCTGGTCCAGGCAGCATACACAGGCCCCCAGGGGGGGCCTCTTAAAGATCAACTCAACGCAAACACTGCTGGTTAAAGTCCACTCAGCAAAAAAAAGAGCAAACATGCACACCGTACAAAAAAAGAAATGATGCACATGTGTATGCCCCAGTTTATTTTTGTTCTGTCCAAGTGGCACGTTATTCAAGTGTCCCTTCCGCTTTCTGGGCCTCTCCCTGCCTCAGAAGAACAAACTTGGAGAACGAGGGAGTGCGTGAAGGAACAAGCAAAAGCGAGACATCACGAGAGAATGCCTAAGCAAAGCCCAACGTGTGTGTTAGACAGTGAGTGACGCACAGGCCATTCGCTGAGGCCTCTCTCATTTTACTGCGAGGCCATTAGCAGATCCTTCAAATTATCATCGTTGGTCCGACATTTAAAAAGCCCTGACTTGTTTCCAACAAAGCCCACGGCTCATGGGGTCTATCTGATTGAGCATTAGGGCTGATCCAGGAAGCCCTGAACAGGTTCCTGCGTGCACCACATCCTCATCTGACGCAACCAACGCAGAACTGAAACTAGACAACCGTTTAAGATGGAAGTGCAGATGGACCCAGCGACTGATTGAACGACACTTTGATGTGCTGAAGATAGGCTCCCTAATAGCGGCCAGCTCGCAAACGTAGCCCACGCTTCCTGCCCTGGTGTCTCCTTTCTTTGAAACCTGAGTTCATCCCCACCTGTGAACCGTGACAGCTGAGCTTTTATGGTCTAGCGCTTGCTGCTGACGCTCGTCTTTCCTTTAGCCCTGCTCTGCTGGTTGTGAGTGGCATCAAGCCCTCTTTCCAATATGTTGAGACTCTGCTGTGGTCCACGGTTGAATAAAGCCATGCTCTGTTATGCCACTGCAACGGCCAGGCCCCCAGCCGGACGGTCTGTACTGTTTTTCTGCACGCGCTCTTTGGCACGCGCGTCAGAAAGCCCTGAAGAAGCGTCTCTCCCTCTCTGCTGTGAAAAAAGATACCGCTAAGGCTGTCCTAGCTACAACAACGGCTTTAAAAAAATAAAAATGTATGCAGAACTTAGAGCCAGGAAACTGGCATGTTAAATTAGCATGGAGCAGGAAGAGGTGCAAAAGGCTGCACTGGATGCAGAGGTCCCATTAATTGAGAACTCTTCTGAGAACGTTTTATGAGAACTCTTCCCCAATTAGAACTTTTCCCTCCAGTACGCCTTTTGTCCACTCCCTTCACTTCAATTGCGCCTCTGCGCTGCTCTACAACACCTAAAAAGGGAGAGGCCACATCCCAGCTAGACACTACTGCACAGCAGCACTACTGACAGGGTACCCAACCACCTCCCACAGCCACTATCCCTATGGTACGTCCACTTTAAAAAAAAACGTCTGAACAACCAGTTCAAATGACAGAGGACGGCTATTAGTAAGCGTGCCGTGGTTAGCCCTTGGCCTGTTGTTGGGCTGTTGGACCCTGCTCTTCCTACGACTGAGCACTGCACCATCGACAGCAGCCGAGCACGCACACGTCGCCGCGCATCAGCATCCCACCCTGCCAGAGGAGGAAGAGAGAGACGAGAGAGGAGTTGTCGACCAAACCGGCCTATTGGGAGTAAACAAACTAACCAAGTGGCCTCGCCAGAGAGTTCTGCAGCAGCGGGCTGTCCCAGAGGAGAGCCTCAGAGCTGGGTCCAGTCCAGGACAACACTCCTGGGTGCTGGAGACACAGCAGAAAGGTCTGCCCCTCCGGACACCGTCGACTGGAGCAGAGCCGAGCAATTCTTACCCGCCGCTTTCAGACAGTGTTGAACACTCCCTCGCTGTTTACCCATCTGTTTTTTTAAGGTGCAGAGGTTGGAGACTCCCTACAAGGCAAGACTTGACTTGACGAAAAATGCCTCCCGAGCTCCGTGCCAGAGGCAGCAAATTGATTCTTAATAGGGAGTGTTCTTTGAGTGCATTGTGATAAGACCTGAGTTTATGGCTTGCTGTCTTCCCTGTAATCGGCCTTTAATGAGTCTAGTAAACAGAGACACAGAGAGGTCTTACAGTAACCCATACTCTACAGCCCTGAGATCCATCCTAATTGACCTCGCACACTGTCCAAACCAGTGCGAGTGAGTGAGTGAGTGAGTGAGTGAGTGAGTGAAAAACTAAACTGTGATAAGCAACTTGCCTATTTTCGCAGCAGGTGAACCCTGCAAGACAACACCGTCTGCTCATCTGCCGTTTCCAGCTTCAGCAGCCAAAGCAGTCAACAGGGCTCTATACGTGAATGTATCGGCCGTACGTGTTTGGCTGTGTGCATGTGATAACATCAGAGACATACCAGAGGACCAGGGTTGAAATGAGGACACAGGTGCTGATTTTCACATAGCCTAGAACATGTCATACCATGGTGAAATAACCAAAGTGGCCATTACACACACAACCTGTTATTTATATTGTGATGCAGAGAGAGCTTTATTGTGTGTCTGATCATAAAAAAGCTACATATATGTGTGGGTGTCACAGTGTTGTAACTAGGAGGGAGACAATAGACAGATCCAATTCCCAGGCTGGCGCCATCGTCATGACCACACTCCGTAGGCTCGCTAACACAAACCAGGCTCCACTTATTCAAATTCTGGCTGCTATCACGTAAGCAGAACAAATGTCACTTTCAAGAGGCTTAGCGCATGTGCAATGGGCTACATCTGACAGTGGTCTGGATCAGACACCCTAAATCTCATTCTACTTAGCCGTCGTCGTTTTCATTCCCTCTCTGTCCCTCCCTCTAGCATTAGTGCACAATCCATCGCTAGAAAAGTGGAGGGATTAAACATCTGTCAAGTGAACCTGTTTCAGCCCTACAGGAAAAGGCGCGTTGCACATTTACCCCCCCCCCCCTCCCCGTGATGAAACTTCCGTCTGGAACCCCTTGGAGATGAGGTCACTCGGCTACAATAAGCAAGTCGCACAACACCAGGACACACCTGCTTGAACGCATACAGGAGCACAACACACTGTAAACCACCACTTGACAAATGGCGAGCTTGGAATTCTCCTTAGATCCTGGCCTCACGCGCAGCACAACAGCTCAACCCTTTATCTCCAATTAGCTTTGCCCTTGCGGCTCCAACCAGAGGACAACCTTGACCTCAACATTTTGTGTATCAGAAGCCTCTGTATCTTGGCCATCTCTATCCCTCTATTCATCTGTCTGGCTCAGTCTCTACCTCTCCCATTAATCACTATTACGCCATCCTCCTATCTTCAATCCATCCATTTCCCTCTCCAGGGAGCTTTCATATCACTCAATATAGTCGCGTAGCCTCACTTCCGCTACCCGCCTTTGTTCTCTCCAGTTTTTCCATGATTGCCGTCATCAGCTCATTCATTACCCTAACGCTCCATCCCTGCTTTCTTGCTTCCATCGTCGGGGTACGTTTTGTCCTTCCTTCATCTATCCCGCCTCTCAAATCTCCTCCCCTCTTTCATCCAGAAGAGCAGTTCTGCTACCATCCATTCGCCACGGACCAGCCACTTCCTTTACCCTACCATTTTTTCCTCACGTGATCCTTTATGCAACGAACTCCTCCTTCCTTTCTCCCTTTCTCCCTCCCTCCCTCCCTTCCTCCATCCCTCCCTCCCTCCATCAATACTTCTTCCACCCTTCCTTAGCCTGCATCACTCCACGGGGCTGGTCGTCCTTCACCCTGCCTCTGTATTCAGAGTGATTACACGCTTGGTTAACTCATTCATAGACTCCACTCTCTCGGTGACGCACACTGGACACACGCCTGACCGCTTTGCATGCAAGCAGGTCACACAAACACACGTGCATGCACACCACATACAGGTAATCCATCCTAGTGATGAGAAGGCATGAACACAAATGACTGACAGTGATGACAACACCCATCACAGGTAGCCTATACTCTATTATCTAATCAATAAAACATCTCACACATACGATTTCAAAAGGGACAAACCCCTCTCTGACTGTTTACTAAACGATCCGGCAGCTAGCCTACAGCAACACTGGTCAAGTATGCAACCCAAACAGCTTTTATTGAACTGACAGAATCACTCCTGTGTAGGAAGACAAACAGGGCCTGTGTTGAATGAACACATCCCCCCCCCCCTCTTTAGTCTTTAATCTATCATATCTTATTTCACATTCCACATTTGACAACAGAAAATTAACAGAAGAAAACAAGAAAAAAAAAAAAAAGAGCAAAGGAGACATGCAGCATTTAAATTCCTCAATTAAAAAAAAACACTAAACTTGTCGTGGGAAGTATACATCGACAAAATGACAAACAATGTCAAGAGGAGGGAAGTTATTATTTTTGGCTGAAGCTGGTATTTTGACTCGGGCAGCAAAGGCACCGTGCTGTTATCTCCAAGCAAAATGTCATGCTGGAGAGAACCACCCAAACAGCAGGCCTCCACCCTTTCCTGCTCTTTGCTTCTGTCTAGCTTCCAAAGCCACAGAAAAGCCAAATGACTGGCCTGACACACCTTTCAGCGTGACTCAAATCTATTCGTTAGACCACGCAAACAAAGGATGTGTTCTTTGGCTGAATTTTGAAGCCTGCTGTAGACTGAAAGGAGTAGACTGGCTCGTGTTTGTTCAAAAGACTTTGCAAGGCTGTGTATGATGCGGTCACAATACCAAGCAGGTGTCACTCAAGGAAGAAACTTTAATTTTTCTCACATAAGGTAACATACTGTATCAGAAGAGTGCCAGCATATAAGCATACAAGTAGATCCATGGCCACACCTGACAAACAGAACATGTTGTACAGCAATAAGAAAAATTAACCAATTCAAATGCACTGTTATTATCTTAAGCATCTGACTCAAGTATCCTTTCAGACCTTGCAATTCAGTTCTTATGTTTTCACCTATCCATGCAGAGAAAAACTTTGACGACATCTTAAATACATCCACTTATTTACTTACACAAATGACCGCTGCCCATGTGATTTGATCACCCAAGTTTGCATTGTAAATCCTATGCAAGTGCAACTAAAGAGGGAAACAATCTAAAAACAGCAGGAAATTATGTTTTTGGATTGGGGTGGAAAAATGATATGGATAAAAACCTATATACAATCTGAATTTTACAAAAAACTTGGAAAAAGTGGCATTAAAACCATAATTGGCCAACATTCCCCTAAAATCACTCTGTTAATGAAATCCCCCAGCGTACAAACAAAAAATGATTAGCTGAGCTGGAATAGAAACATAGAAGACACCATATCTTGATTAGCGTAAGTAAGCCAAAGAAAGGGGTAGGTCGACAGCATCATGATGTAGTAAGTAAGGTCCAGAGATGTCAAATCGCACAATGCCATCTGCATCACGGATCAGGTCTGGCTTTAAATTGACTCACAAAAAGAAGAGCCAGACTCAGGATAATGTAGCTGTCATGAAACACTATTAAACTATTACTAATACTAATAGTACTAGTAATACTAATAAGTGTTTCTAAACTATCTAATAGTTAGATAGTTTAGAAAGATTAAATAACATTGCGTGGTTAGCAAATAGCGTATACAGGCTAAAGCTAACTTCAAGAGCAATGTGGGTATCACATTGGCTATAGTCTATGGTAGAGTACAGTACAGAGGTATCAAGCCTGATCATGTGTCAGCAACATTCGCTGGCTAACGCCAGTTAACACACAAGAAGGCTAGTTACACGCAACCTGCAGTGATATAAAAGCTAATGTTGACTAGCTGAGAAAGCTAGCTATGAGCTAGTTCACACTCCTATCTAAAGCTAGCCTGTCTTAAAAGACAGTCCAGCAATTCACCTTGCAATGAAAACATAAGGTGCATTGAATTAATTAATAAGCCTGCTTGAATAACATTGGAGTGTGACGGGTTTCAGTCTTGTACAAAAATAAACCTAATCTGGGCGCTGGCTAACGCCAGCAGGCCACAGCACGGGATGCTCAAAAGTACCCGCTGACCGGTTACCGTTGAGCCTAAAAAACGAGGACGCTTTAGTTAGCAAGCAGCAATGCAAACGAGCATGTCTAAGCTACTTAACGTTTTTTGCATGATGACACTGGCTTCTGGCTGAGTGATTGTAGCTAGTTTGCTAAACGGAATTACGAAACGACTATAATATTATCTGTTATTTTGCTTTTTCTTGCTGTCACTGAACCACCCAAAGCCAGGATGGTCTCGCAGTCTCTTATCACCCTGTCAGCTGGCTAACATTTTACAATTAAAAGAAACGTTAGAAAGATTTGCTGTACTCACCCCATTAACCAATCCATGCTGATATTTGTAGCTAACGTTAGCTAACAAGTTAGCTAGCTATCTCGTTGGGGGATAAGTCCAGTAAAGCTGGAGGCGACCCCCTACTTTATCCGGTCACCCCTGGCTTCCCCTCCTGTCTTGTCCCCAAATTCTCGTTGCTCCTCGGCTAGATCGCTCTCCTCCTGATGGATCACTGGACAATTGTCAAAACTTGTCGTTCCTGTTGTTGTTTTGATATTGCTAGCTGAGATGTAGTCTAATAAGCACAGTTGAATCGATGTTGCAGATCCAGTGAGCGGAGCACAGCACTGAGTGACTTTGAGCCAAAAGACAAGTGGAGGCTGGATGAGAGCGGAGAGCGGACAACGGTTTAGGTCCGCTTTCCGGTCGATGAGGTATTCCTTGCCTGCTCAGTCGTCGTTTTTTACTATACTGGAGCGATGAATGTTGTCGTAGATTGTTGCACCGACTGATTTGACTCTCGAAACGCTGCTACTAGCACTCGCAGTGCTTGTCTTGTTTGGTACCCTCTGTCATGAATCCCCTGGCAGTAGCTGCTGATTTGGCTCTTGAGCTTAAACCGCTAGCGCGATCTTCCGCCGCTACTATGAACGGAGTCCGGAAGTAAACACGGTCCTACTACCCCCTTCCTCGTGTGCGTAAAGCGCGTGTCACTAGTCGGAACAATGTAGACAATGATGGGATATGTAGTCGCCCATGAGGTGACATTACAGGCTATCGTTGTCCACCTGCACTAGGGTAAGACAAGGTGATCAGCAGTGAAGTTGGTTATAACGCCAATGTGCTGCAAAGTGCGGTTGTTGAACTTGTATCAGAGACTCAATCCATGTAATTGTAGATCACACAGAGCCACTTTAAACATGTTCTACATATTTACCGTTAATTCCCAATGTGTATGCCTAGCTAAGGACAATGACTGTAAGCTACTAGTAACGGCTAGCATGGCTCAGTCTAAAGTGACAAAATACACCACAGAAAATCTCCAAAGCTGTGTTATTTACATGTATCTCATGTGTTTCCTTTGTGTAAAACTAAAAATGTAAAAGCGAGTAATTGTTGTTATTGAAACAGATTGGACCTGTTGTTGCAAGGTGGAACCATAGTTTTATCTTGTGTTCAGTAAACGTCTGGCTTTGACATTTTCATTTGACACGCCTGAAATACAGAAGATACCACATGCAAATAAAACCGCTTTTGAATTTTTCTAAGGTGTATTTTGTCACTTTTGACAGAGCCATGCTAGCCGTTATTACAGGCTTACAGTCATTGTGCTAGGCTATATTTACATATCTACTTACCTGAATAATTCATTATTGCATACAATTATAACATTAATATCAATGAACTGTTCCCTTAAATACCACAATCAACCACAGAGGATAAATGTGTGCTCTTCCCTGATGAGTGGTCATCTTTCTCTCTCTCTCTCTCGGCTCTTTTCCTCTCTTATCTCCTTTTTTACCTATCTAATCTCTTTCATTTGTTGTTTTATTTATCTCACATTCTCACTTATTCTCCTTGAAGGCCCACTATAGCCAAATGACAACCAGTAGGCCTTATATGAATGCCATCTCCCTCCTTTTTACTCCTCTCCCCCCCCCCCCCCCCCCTCCTTGCACAGTTCATTCTGATTCCAGATTCTATAAATAACAATTGCACATAGAAAGCCAGAGGGCTTTGAGAATTGGAGTCCTGTTAACAGGAGGCAGAGCCAGATAATTGGTCTGCTGAAGTTTCGCTCCCTCTGTGTGCACAATTCAGTTCTTTAATAGGCGGAGTTAGAGCAATGACTGACAGCAAGATTGTTGTAATACCCTCAGCACTCATGTAGTCCCACCACGTGCCACTGGAGAGCGCTGTGGTATATTTGTTTGCCTGGAAAGACATCTAATGACAAGCTAATCCTGGATCATTATCTACTGTTTTTTCCCAGCAATAAGGCCTAAATCCATTCTTCCAGCGAAGCAATATATTACGCAAAACAATAAGGTTTCATTTTAGGCAACATGTCCAAGCCAGTTCCAACCCTCAGACATGACAACATGATATTGTTGTGCTCTGTCAGATCTCATATCACTGTCCCTCAGGTATGACTCTTAAATCTCCTCTCATTGTGCAGCTTACAGACTGAACCACATCAGCCTTATGTATGCGCTCCATCCAAAAAAAGTGGAGGCTACTGCGAACCTTGTATAAAAGGAAAGGGTTGTGCCAAAGTGGTTCTCCATGGGAAAATGAGCCCTGCTCCGGTCAGGGGTTTGTGAGGGCCAGACCAAGGTCAGTTCCTGAAACCCATCTCCTTGTCAATATGGGTGCATGAAGGGATCGATACTCTTCCATCCTGTCTAAGCCCTATCTGTGCAAGAGACTACTCCTCATCCTCCTCACCCAACCCTGTCTCCCCTCAGGTCTATTCTTGGGGGTGAAAGCATACAAAAGAAGGTGAGCTGTGCGGTCCTACTATAACCATGTTTGATACTTAAGTGGTTAATATTTTCACTTTATTATTAAACATATTTTGGAAACCTTAACCTTCTATACCCTGTCCTTCCAGTTCTCCCAAACAAATTGAAGGTAAATCCCATTATAAAGGAGACATGTGACTTTGTGAAAAAAAAGATCTTAAATTGATGCACTAAGAGTGGAGGAACCTGTCCCGACAATCTGCTGTGTCAGCATCGACAAATGTATTTTCATTACACACTTCTGTTCTTGTTATCTGTCAGTTTGGATTGTGATGGTCTTTTATGTGACTCAGGGAAAATATTTAAAACGTTTATTATATTTACGTTCATTTGAAGAGGGAGCCAAAGACGGTGAAAGGTAGGCCCCGTGTCTTTTCCCATGCCGTCATGACTGGAGGTTTCACAATTTATAAATTGTACCCGCCCACCCTCATCAACACTTAACACACATGTGCACAGATTCTCACACACACACACACACACACACACACACACGTGTTCCCGCAATCAAGCACGCATGCACGCACACAAACACACACACACACACACACACACACACACACACACACACACACACACACACACACGTAAAGAGCACAAAAACACAGTCAAACAAACTTGTGTCATGAGAAACGAAACGGCTCAACTCAAAGTTTATTAAATATCGATCGGCCCATTGTTTCCTTATCACTCCTTTTTGGAACAACAAAACGCTATTCTTATTTGCATACACACGGCCTCATGCTAATGTCCATTCAACAGCCTTAGTATGGGGGTGGGGTAGGCTTATTGGCTGCGGCATGAATGATATAATTTATTCATAGCCAGCGGCGGTAACTCAAAAAGCCATTAGCTGGCATTAAAATGGAGACACCTCACATTACTCTCACATGAATAATAAATACGTAATAGATGCAAAGTGGCAGTTTGTGGATTTGTGTGTCCCACAGTGTCTCTTTCTCTCTGTGTGGCCAGATAGGTAAGCGACTGTGTGAGCTTGTGAGTTCTGTCCAGAGACCTTTCAGCCAAGGAGAAGGACTTTGGTCCGGTGTAGCTGACACCCTGTCTTTTTCCTCAGAGCGGTAATCACATCCCTTAGCCCAGAGGATGTTGTGGTTCCTCTCTGGTCATATTTCACCTGCGTTCGGCCTTCTTCTCTCAAGGTGAGCACAGGGTCAGCCGCAGAAATTGCCAAAAATGTGCATATGTCTGTTGGGGGACAAAACAATCACACTTTTGCCTTAGGCAAGTAAGTAGTTACTTATTTTCTACTTAGTCCAGACCCACAGAGAAATACTCTAATACTGTTAATGTTGGTATAGACTATATACAATAGGATATATGTTGAGAATAAAATAAGTTAAAAGTTAAGGTTATGAATCAGATAACTACGTATTTACACTTTCTAGAGCCCAACATAGTCCTCATTGAACATGTACTTCGGTGAGAGTGTGGGGATCATAATGGCTGGAATCCATACTTAATGTCTCTGATATGAACCACGAGGGGAAGATGTAATGGTTGTTATGACTATCATTGGTTTTAGACTGCCTCCGTCACCAAGTCTCTGCACTCTGCGAGTGTGTGTTAGTTGTGTGTGTGTGTGTGTGTGTGTGTGTGTGTGTGTGTGTGTGTGTGTGTGCGTGTGTGTGTGTGTGTGTGTGTGTGTGTGTACGTGTGTGCACGCACACGTTTGTGTCATCGGCAGCTCCACACTGACGCCTGATGTCTGAGTGTGTGACTCAGTCCCAGCCGCATTACTCATGTCTGCAGACCTACCTGGCCCCAGCGCACTAATGCTCGTCTGATAGAGGGGAAGGGAGGGAGAGAGAAGAGGAGGAATGAGGCAGGGGGATAAGGGTAAGGGAAAAGAGATGGGTGGATTAAGAAATAATAGAGGTGCTGGGAGATAAAATTACAGGAAAAGTAGATAGAATCGTGGAGATATGGATGAGATGAATGAACCATTAGTGAACCAAGGGAGAGGTTGGGGATCAACAGCTTCTCACAGTAACCATGTCCAAATGCACCAAACCATAGCAAGTCAAAGCATGATACTCCCAAACACAACAGGGACTGTTTTCATGGGAGTACTTTTTTTTTTAAGTGAATGATATGGCCGGGGTTGTATTGTTTTTCCTTTTGGGTTCCGCGAATCAGACATGACCTAATTTTCACCCGGCAACCAACAGAAATAGTCCACATGTGGTTGTGATGTCATGGGCAGAGGAAAGATAATGAAGACCAAGAGCCCTTTGCTTCACCGCCCTGCTTTAACCAGCTGTCTGTCATGGTCATGAGCCTCTCGCACCACAGCTCAGCCTTTTCCATGGTCCTGCCTCTGTGTATGTGGCCCCTGCCTAATGCACATGGACTCAGGGTCTGAGTCCAAGGTTTTCATGAAACAACCTATTATAAACAACTTTGTCTTCAGTCAATGTAGTTAAAAATAGACAGTGTTGCTATTACGTAGTCTCTTTGTTACTTCGGGCATAACCGCCAGCCGACGAGCCCTAACTGTGAAGGTGAGACGAGGCCTATTCAGGGAAAACATTTACCTCATCGCTGTCTACTTCTGTGGTGGTCCAGGATGTGGCTTTGAAGCTGCAGATGCTGGGATATGGGATATGTAGTGTTATGTGCTGATGACTACAGTAGTAGTTGTAGTGTGTGTGTGTGTGTGTGTGTGTGTGTGTGTGTGTGTGTGTGTGTGTGTGTGTGTGTGTGTGTGTTTGTGTGTTTACATGAGTGCGTGTGCAAATGGATGGAGAGATGGTGGTGGATTGCTGATGGGGCGTAGGCTGAGGCTTGGCCTGGGTTTGGGTCTGGGTCTGGGCCAGAATTCGGATGGGGCTGGAGAGTGGAGGCTGGAGGGGGTGGCACACGGACTGCTGTTTCAGTCTGGACCAGAGGCGCACCACCAGAGGAGAGACAGGAGTCAGCATGAGCAGCTGCTTTAGTCAGCCCTTTGATGACATACACACACACGCACACACGCACACACACTCTGACTGTACGGAGAGAGGGCCAAACACACTTCTAATTACACGCACCCATCCACGCAAACACACACACACACACACATACCAAAGGTGTTAAATGCGCATCTCTCTGCATTTCTCTCGCTCACTTTCTATCTCGCTGTCTCTTTCGAAGTCTCTGTCTGTGTCATCTCCTTTCGCATCCTCTCAAAACAAACGGTAAGCGTAATATGAAGACTGAAAACTGACAGGCTGAAGTATATTCGAGCCGCGACCAGTTTGAGTCATGGAACAAAACTATTGATTCCTTTTCACCTTCAATGAAGAGAGCTAGCCAGGGAGTTTGATTCAGAGCCAACAGCAGATGGCAGCATTAAGTTACACAATGACTGCTGAAATAACGATGACCCATGATGAACTGGATTATCAGCAGACACAGTCAGTGCATGTTGTTCTCACTTATGATGATGCGGCCAGGGCCAGAAAAATTGGAACAGTACTCATCTAGCTAAATAAAAATAATTCTGATAGAACATTGGGTTTTGGTTCAACATCTTTTTCTCTGATTAAACTGTGGAATAAACAAACAGAAAAAGTTGTCCTCTATCACAAAAAAACTTATTTGTGCCACAGAGAAGCTGCAAACCTGTATTTGTTTTGGCCCCCCTTGCTTGCTGTAGGTAGTCACAAAGGATGTTCTCGACAGGTGACCATGACAACGCCTAATGCATTAAGAAGGATTATCTAAGTCTAGCTTGGCACTAGCAACAATCTCACAGCCATTAAAGGTTTGTTTTACAACTGCAGAATATACACATACACATAATTAATATATATAACAGATGTGAATTACTTGAAAAGGAAGAAATTACACAGTTTTATGTGGAGTGGAGGGCATGCATGGGAACATTGGTCTAAAGTAGTTCCATGTCTGCCTGCTCTGTAGATCTCCTTTTATCTGTTATGTTAGAGAAGGTGTGAGAGAATTGTCAAATGTAGAGAGAGAGAGAGAGAGAGAGAGAGAGAGAGAGAGAGAGAGAGAGAGAGAGAGAGAGAGAGGTAGGTTGCTAATTGTTTAAAAAGGGTTATACAAGGACAAGAGCAATCCATGGAAAAAAAAGAGTGGCAGAAATCCTGTTTAGAATCAGTCATCCAGACTGACCAGTGGAAAAGTGCGGAATGCTGTGACGTAATGCTCAAACAGGGTGTGTGTGTGTAATTCTGTATATGTGTTCTTTGAATGTTTTTAGCACGGGTTTGCAATTTGCATACATTTGTGATTAAACGAGAACGAAACTGTCTTTTCGCATGTGCGTGCGTGTTTGAGTGTTTGCTTTTCGAAATGGAGAGTGAGAGAGTGTGTGTTAGCGTGTGCATGCGTGTGAGAATGGAAAACTGTGGAATGCTGTGCTGACGTATCGTTCCTAACAGTTTCCATATATAAGGCCTGGGACTAGGCGCCAGACCGGCATGGACGTGTCTGGTACCCATCAACCACTGTGAGGAGGAGGATACGCGTGCGCGCACGCACGCACGCACACACACACACACACACACACACACACACACACACACACACACACACACACACACACACACACACACACACACACAGTTTTAAACGGCTCCTCCTACCGTTTCCTGTAAAATCCCACCCACTGTCTCACACCTACAGCTACCTGACATGTGCAAACGTGTCCGCTCTGCTAACGTGGCGTTAAGTCCATTCATAAACAACACATATTAGAGCTTACATAGCTGCCACCGTGGAGCATAGTGGTGCAAACAACCCCACCCAAAGCTTAGCCAGACCTCTGAGTGGTGCCGTATCTACCTGCCATGCTGCCCTCCCTTGTGGAAGTGGAGGCGGTGTGAGGACCGGTCCAGCGGGCTAAATTGGGGCACGTGTGAGATGAGAAAGTGCCACCTTCAGCAGACTGGAGGACACAGGACAGACAGGTACATCACCTGGACTGCTGCGGACACCAGAATGGTGATCCTCATAATACCTGCCAAGGGCACCCTGACACTGCACACAGGGGTAATCCTCCCTGATCCCTGTGGCACACATGCGCGCCACAGATGAAAACCAACACAGACGTGCTAAGATATCCTGCATGTGAAGCATTATAGAGACGTCTTTGTTGCATGTTTCAGTGTTGTTGTCTTGTAAAGGGGAATTTCTGTGATGCATATGATACAAGTGTTCCAGACACGATGAAAAAGCACACACGCACGAACACACACACACACACACACACACACACACACATACACACACACACACACACACACACACACACACACACACACACACACACACACACACACACACACACACACAGAGAGAGAGAGACTCAGCTGGTGATACTGCTAATGCCATTACCTCAGGCTATTGGGAACAGGGGGACCGCTCATTAGCAGTATTGTAGACTTCTGAATAAGGCAATGTGTCGTCTGGGAGGCTGTGTGCGTCCGTGTGTGTGTCTGTGTGTGTGTCCGTGTGTGTGTCCGTGTGTGTGTGTGTTCTGATTGCTCAAGCGTTACATCAATGCATGTCCTCGGTGACGTACTTTCCAGAAACATTAGTCTTGGGATGAATCAGAAAGAAAGCATCTTTGTAAGGGCCGTTGAATTCAGTCCCTAATGTGAAACGATGTCATGACATCTTGAAACCAAAACTGTCTGTGTGCGGCTCTGCTGGTAAATGACCCTGTTTTTAGAGGCTGGGATCAACGGGCCCCCCTTCCCCCACTGGACTGGGAAGCTGATTATCCTCCTCTTTCATTCACAGTCTCCTCAGGCTAAGCTCTCCCTATCTCATTTTATTATGTATCTCTCCCTATCACACTGTATTCATCTCTCTCTCTCTCGCTCTCTCTCTCTCTCTCTCTCTCTCTCTCTCACACACACACACACACAGGCGGGCGCGCGCAACACGACTCATTCTGTCATTCCCTCGAGGTAATCAGCGTTCAAACACATCACATCACTGGGCAAACACCGCGCCCAGCTCAGAGCAGCCGTCCTCCTCCCATCCCGATGCCCAGGGCCACAGAGAGATAAGGTGAGACTGGGAAACAGGGGACCTGCCACATCTACCCTTTGAAGTGTGTGTAGAGTGTGTGTGTAGTGGGGGGGGGGGGGGGGGAGAGAGTAGGAAGTGGGATAACCCAGGCGATGACCGATTTTAAAAAGAGAGAAAGAGTGAGAGACAGAGTGAGTGGTGAGAACAACAGGAAGGTATTCCACGTTGACATGACCATTTGTCCCTGCCTACTGCTACACACACACACACACACACAGACACATCCCCTTGATATCCCTCTGTGAACCCGTGCCTAAGGGGCTCTCTCCCAGTCTGCCATTGTCTGACTTTCCCTCGTTCCCGTGAGACTGCACGTCCATGGGGTGGGGAGCAGGCTTAGCAGCTTCACTCACCCAAATCATAAAAGCTGACGTAATGCGTGCTGGCGCATTGCATTTTGAAAGGTCACTGGTTAGTGGTTTTAGTGTTGGTCTGATGAGGGAACTACTGGGCAAGGACACTTAATAGAGCTACTGAAATAAACCAGTGGACCCTGTGAAAATACTGTTTATGTTGTCCGTTATATGGCCTGGGGAGAGGGATCAATAGAAGCCAACTGGTAGAACGAGCTGAACTGTTTGTGGTCAGTGTCTTTTATTCTTCTCTCCACCAGAATCAATAAATGTGTGTTAGTGAGACACTTCTCGGCTATTTGACTACGGGCTAGTATCCAGTGTCTCACACCCAACACGACCTCCCACAACCACACAATGAAAGACAGAGAGCAGTTCATATTTTGTAATGTTTGTATTTTTGTCTCATTTTCACAAAACAGGTACAGGGGAAGGAAAAGCCTTTCAATGGAACCTGAGGTATTTTGCGTCAAGCAGCCTAAGGTATCAGGATTTCTTCTTTAAAAACGTCCTTAAATTCATCAATGTTCTTAGATACGTTGCTATTTACACAACATAATAACAATAATAATAATCATAATAATAATAATAATAATAAACATCAATACCAATAATTTTAGCAATCGGGACAGCCTGCATCATCTCGTTACATGGTTTAAATAATCATAACACATTTCTTTTTTAAAAATATAGAGTAGAAGGGAAGAAAAGGAGAAGGGAGGAGAGACGTCAGGCCCAAAACTGGAAAAACGATCTGAACTTAGCTAAAGCAGCACGTAGGATCAAAGTCAGAGGGTCAGAGGATGCCAGAGAGAAAAGCTAATTTAAGGGATGAAAAAACACATCGATTATAAATAAATACTCATGTCGCACCCAGGAGAGCAAAGAATTCCTTCTTCTGTTACAGGATACGCATATCCCTTTTTTTTTTGTCTTTTTTCAATCATTGTCCTCCTTGTCAGTTTTGCTTATTCGTTAAGAAACCTTTGGAACATCAGAGAGATTGATAGCTATTAGAGAGAGAGACAAAGACGCGACGGAGCTTTAGGGACATGCGTTGTGCCGCCGTGCCAGCAGTTGTGTACCCTAGGCCGGGTTTGGCTCACTGAAAGATCCCCTGAGAACAAACAAAAAAATAGTTGTGTGTCTTTGCACGGTGTGTTTTTGTGTGCTGCTTGGGGTGTGTTTGTGTTTGTGTGTGCGTGTGTGAAGGGTAGTTTCAGCTTTTGGGAACAATCCAGCTCTTGTAGGAGATTAAAGTGGATCTACTTGCAAACAAGTTGTTTCGAGCCCTCGGGACATAAGCTGATGTCTTTCTGACAGCCATTCTGCTCGTCTGCATGCGTATTTCATAAGAAGCCACTGTTTGGGTGTAATTCGTTCGAGTTCACATACTAACGGTCTTTCAGTGGTCAGTAGAGCCTTCGGTGGCATGAAATACACAACTTCACACTGCTGCAGAGTCCCATGGAAACCACTGTGTCCAACTCTATTGTCTCTGGGAAACATTGCAGGGGCTTCCTGGCTAGACTATAGAACTCAATATAACCCTCTGTAGAGTGACATGCCCACCAGGGCTTTTCAAAGGGAAAAGATCTGGGTGGGAACCATGTGTTTGTTGGACAATTTTAGAAAAATAAAAGTGCATTTCGATGTTGGATGAAAAAGAAAAGTACATCCCTCTCCTCCAAAGAAGGGAACAGCTCATATTGCTTGCTTGCATTTCTGTTGGTTTGTGTGTATGTATTGTATGTCTGCGTGTTTTCATAAATACAGAGAAACATAAACCGAGATCAACGAAAGGGAGAAAAAAAAAAGTCCACAAAACATTATATTATTTCTCATTACCAGAATGAACAGATAAAATAAATTAAAACTATAACTGAGCGAAAAAAGTCCATTAAAAGTCCTTTAAATTGCTATATATATTCATATAGTATATATAGTATTTGTCTGTCTGTGGCCAGCCTTCCTGGTGCATGCTCAGTGGTGGCTGGGAGCAAAGGGCAGGAGGGAAACGGGGGTGGGGGGGTATACATGGGGCCAGAGTGGAGCGAGACATGCGCGTACAGAACTCCACTACATAGTGGGAGAAGGGGAAGGGGGGGGGGCGGGGGACGCATTAACCAAGCGCTCCCCACCACCACCACCACCCGGGAACCTCGGTCACGTCACACTGTTAACACTGGTAACGAGGGAGCAGATGTAGGAGAGAGAAGAAAAAAAGAAAAGAAAAAAAACACGCACACGGTCTGTGCTTTACTTTAAGGGGAACACTGCCCGCCCTCACGAGGGGCCTTTGTCAACACTCACTACAAGTCTTTCAGGAACTCACAAACACAGAGGATCCTTCGCGGTTTGTGGTGCGGGGCCACCTACGTACAGTATGAGATAGTCCTGCCTCTGTTGCTTTGTGCTGTGCATGGGGCGAGTGGGGGCACAGTGCTACCAGGAGTCTGTTGTTTTTGGGACAGTGTTGTTCGGTGGGGGTGGCAGATGCAGCCATGGGGCAGGCAGGGGCACTCGCAGCCATGCTCGGGTCAGAGGTGAGACCGAGACTGAGGTCAGGCGCTAAACCGTCACCCCACACACTGCACTTCATTAGACCACCTGTTCTGACGGGGATTTGCCCAGGGTTGTCTACTCTTGTCACTGATGGAGTTCAAAGTTCAAAGTTCAAAGTATAGCCTAACCCCGCCATCGCCTGCCACCCCGACATTTTGTAGACAGTTTGACTTCTTCGGTGGTTGTGATGTGTTGAGTGTGCTCAGTCCCATGACTGAGTCCCAGTGGGTCTCCCAGCAGCAGTCCAGTAGTGGTGTTTCTCTAGCTGAGCCACTCTCTATGGTTCACCTGTTGATCAAGTCTGTCCTTCTCTCAGCTCAAGAGTCTGTAACACTGTCTGTGCAGTGAGCACAAATACTCGCCTCCTTCTCCTCCTACTCCTTCTTCTCCTCCTCCTCCTCCTCCTCCTCCTCCTCCTCCTCCTCCTCCTCCTCCTCCTCCTCTCCCCTTCGTCTCCCAACTAGTCAGGTCCGTTGAGCCCTCTCGGGCAGAATGTGGTCCGCTCCATTGCTTGTCAGGAGACCTCGATGATCTCCATGCTCCCGGAGAAGCTGGACTGCTTCCCGATCTTCCCCAGCTCCTCCCGGGAGCGCGTCTCCGAGATGCCCTCCTCGAACTCCATCTGGCAGCTGCGCCGCTTGAACTGTTTCTCCGCCGCCGGCCCGGTGCCGTTAGGGACAGGGCCGTGCGACGAGGATTCCCGGGGGTCCCTCTGCGTCGTTGTCGGCGTCGAGGTCCGCTCCCGCGGCGCTTTGTCTCGTAGCCGCACGCCCTCGCTGCAGCCAAAGGCCAGGTATGCTGAGCTGCTGCCGAACCGCATCGCTGCCTCCCCTCCTCCTCCCAGCTCCATCTCTCTCTCCCCTCCTCCCTCCAACGCCCCGAACTGCCAGGGGGCGTCCGCCGTGGGGGTGACGGGCGTGGTGGCCTGGACCGTGTCTCTGTGTTTGGTCCACATGGCCCCGGAGCCCACGGTGGGCAGAGAGGGCAGGGACAGGAGCAGGGAGCCCTTCAGGTTTTCCTCCAGGCTGGGGCTCTTGTGGACGGGCAGGGAGCGCCCCAGGCTCAGGCTGAGGGACTGTGGGTGGGAGTGGACAGGAGAGCTGTTGGCGCTGGAGCCGGCCCCAGAACCCGACCCGTGTTTGGCTTTCCTCCTGGGCCTGGACGACGTGGAGCCGCCCGAGCGGACGGCTCCGTCACATCCGCCATGCCCGAGGCCACCGATGCTGCCCCCGCACCCCGGTGAGGGGAAGGGGGACTCGGCGGGGCTAGGGCTGTCCGGGACTGGGGAGAACTGGGGGAAGACGCCGTTGGAGGGGCCCGTGCCGGGGCTGTCCAGCTTGCACAGCTTGGGCACGTCCTCAGAGTGTGTGGGGGCGAGGCGCGGGCAGTGGGGGCTGCTGGGGGAGTACACCGACTTGATGTCCAGGGAGAAGGAGCGCTTGAGCCGGTTGGTGTCCAGGATCCTCTCCGCTGAAAGGTGGAGGCCGTTGAAGCCCTGCTGGAGAGAGGTGGGCGACGGCAGCTTGGGCTCCGGAGGGCTCGGGGGCAGCACCGACGCGTCGTGGTTGTCGTGGTGACCGTTGACCTCTGACCCCGTGCCGAGGCCGTTCACCTCAGAGCCCTGGTGCTGGCCTTTGCCCACCTTGTCGTCGGACGTCAGAGCCTTGAGTATCCGCAGCCCCTTCTCAAACTCGAGCAGTTGACCCAGGAAGTTAAAGTTGGGAGATATTGAAGGTCGCCGGTCCTTCACAAACCTGCCGGAGAGGAAACAAAAGGGAAACGTTAGTTCCTGTTCTACAGTTTGAGACAACAATAAAACACTTGGATATGGGTATTGATATTTTTGCATGGTAACAGTACAATTTAAGAATGAGTACGTAAATCAAAACACAAGGTTACCCCAAGTTGAACTCGGGTGTGAGCGGTTGTCACCGCCGCACAAAAGACATGATCCTGTGCTAGTGTTTTTACTAGACAAGGCCAGCAAAGCCTATTGTGCACGCTGGTTTCCCTGGCTAGAAAAAATCCATTTCTCACGACTGGGGGTGGGGGGGTGGGGGGTTGAATGGAGCACCGACACTGACTTGTCTCTGTGCAGGGCCCTGACACCTAAGCTCAGCTGACTGCAGACAGAGGGGAGGGAGGGGAGGAGCCCACCTGTAGGCGTCGTCAGACGACAGGCCCATTGTCTTCATGATGTAGGCGATGGCGATGGTGGCCGAGCGTGAGATCCCGGCCAGGCAGTGCACAATGACTCTGCAGTTTGACACCTTGGCTTTGTCTGCGGAGAGAGGGAGACAGACGAACGTACGAGCATGAATACACCGCGCACCGTAACCTACACACACACACACGCAGGACAAGCCGACATGGCCGCTGCCAGGGAAGGAAAGGGCTGGGCACCGAGTGTCCAGGGACAAACCGCGCCCCCTTGAAACCAATCCTCAGTTTCCTGACAGACGTGCAGAGGGGTCATTAAATGGCGGTGCTGTGCTTCATCCTGGCTATTGTGTGTGAGTGTGTCGCTGTGTGCGATCATTTACCTATCGTGACAATACTTCAGTAGGTGGTAAACACAGTTCAATAGGTGAGATGAGAGTGCAAGATTACGACCTTCGAATGATGTCATCGAGCCATTCTTTATTGTCTTAATAAAGCGAGTTAACTTTCGGCCGTCTTACCGATGAACTCGTTGGTTTTTTCCAGCCAGGGCAGCAGCTTCTCACAGTAGTTGTCGTTGACGGGAATACGCATGAAGTGGCTCTCGCTGATAAAGTCCGGCTTGGGGCAGGTGTTGCTGGCATTCAGCACGTACGTGATGCCATTCTGCACCATCAGGTCCTGCACGGCAAGAGCAGTAGTTTTAGAGAACGTTCTCGTGGTAGCATGCATTATAAAACATAAGGAAACAGGACGTACAGTATATATATATTTTTTACTACTACTGTGCCGTGTAAACCCCCCCGGGTGCGAAGCCCACCTTGTTGAGGACGTCTTTTTGGGAGCCCAGGTAGAGGTGGGAGAGGATGCGGGTGGGCCCCACGTTGGCCATGGGCAGGCAGGGCTGCGACAGGCTCATGGGGAGGGCCATGGCGGGCTTCCCCTCGCACAGCCCGGGGAAACAGGAGGAGAAGGCTGCAAAGCCTCCTGTCGAGACAAAGGAAAGACGAGAGAGGAATACGGCGGGTTAGTTCAGGAGACGATTTGTTTTTTGCAAAGGGGAGAAAACAAACAGATACAAAACAGTTTCTCTGGGAGTCTTTCTTGGTAAGAATTCACACTCTCAACATGTGATGAAGTGAAACGAGAAGAAGGCGCTTTCTCGACCGTTCAGCCGGACTACAACGAGACAACTGAGTGTGTCAAAGTTTAACGTGGGCTACAACGTTTGGGCCCTGGCCGAGCGGCCAGCAGCAGAAAGGGCCTCTCTGTGCGGCTGAGTGTGTGTGTGTGTGTGTGTGTGTGTGTGTGAGAGCTGCTGGGGCTAGCTGCTGGGCGGCCAGGAATGTGCGCGCCTGGCCCTTTAAGGGGCAGCGGGCCCTGCTTTTGGCATGCGTATGTGTGGCTCTGTTTCCTGCATGAGCTCATGTCCTGTAGCGGAGCATTGCGTCAGGCCGGGGGAATGAGAGAGGCCACAGGTGCAGGGCCAGGACAGAGGCCCAGTAACATCCCCCTGACAACCGCCGAGAGAGCGCGCGCCGCAGACACACACACACACACACACACACACACACACACACACACACACACACACACACACGCACCAGCTGGCCACACCACTCTCTCTGTCCAGCCCTCTCTCACATACGCACACGCACAGTGGGGCATGCATAAACACACAGACCACATAAAGACATAATAGCATAATCCCACAGTTCAGCATATGTTCACTCTCACTTTCTACACTGTGCTCTGTTTGTACCCCCCCCCCCTCTCTGGCTCAAACCCACTCACTCATCATTACAGCGCTTTACCGCAGTTGTATAATGGCTGGGCGGTGGCAGGGGAGGGAGGAGAAGAGAGAGGGAGAGGTAATGACCTCGTAGAGGAGGGAGGAAGTAAGGGGAAGGAGGAAGGAAAAGAGGGAGGGAGGGAGGGGTGCTTCAAGGAAAGCCTGAGCTCCGGCAGAGGGATTAGAACCTAATCTAGGTACAGCCCTGCCTGACCCAATCTGGGACACGGCTGCGCACGCGCGCGCACGCGCACACACACACACACACACACACACACACACACACACACACACACACACACACACACACACACACACGCACACACACACGCAGAGGGACAGAAAAGGACATGACATCACTCTTCCAAACTAGCACAACCAGCACAGTGGGTCTGGCAGGACATTGGCTCCCATTGTAACACACACCCAGCTGCAACGCTCACGTACCAACTGCCAACCAACACAGACCGCCGGCAGTAGCGGCGGCAGCAACAGCAGCAGCAGCAGCAGAAAGCAGTGGCAGCGTCAGCACCACATATTGTGTGATCCAACGGTCTAAATTTGAAGGCATCAAAAAGCAACGCGTGGCCCCACCAAGAACAGTGCAAATAGTGGATCTACTGGCCTAAGCCCCCAAAGTCGAGGCCAAGTAACCCTCCACTGAAGGGCCTGGCTCGGCTGTCCTACACGTAAACTGAAGGGTGCCCTGGCCCGGCCATTCTAGCGTACGCTGGCCCTTTAAGAGCCAAGAGGGGAGAAGGCCTGTCTGTTTCCAGCTATTAATGGCAACCGGCAGAGCGATGACATCACCCTTCCACATGAAGCCGACAGACAGGCAGAGACACAGGGACGCGGAGAGAGAGAGAGAGAGAGAGGGAGGGAGGGAGGGAGGAGGAAGATAGAAGGTCGGATGGATGGCGTTTGATGGGGTCCTTGTACCTCCCCTACAGCTTTAATGTATTTACGTGTGTATACATAAGATGGAGAGGGAGGGGGGTGGTGAAACAGTAAGTGAAACAGCAGAGGGTGGAGAAGGAAGGAAGGATCTCTTTCAGGTTTTTTCTTTGAATGGCCTCTTCCTGGTCTGTATGCTCCCATGCTAACACAAACACACACACAAACACACACGCACGCACACGCACACACACACACACACACACACACACACACACACTGTCCCATGCACACCAATAAACACAAATAAATATAGCCCCCCTATAGCTGGCGACAGATATTTCAGCGTTTGAGGAAGCAACGTGTTCCTGGACACAGTTTCAAACAAACAGGAAAAGTCACACGTCACTCAGAAAACATTTCCCTCTCCATGAAAGGACATTGTTAGAGTTGTTAGAAGGACAGAAGACAGGACATTCCAGAGTGGAGCCACAGTGTGTGTGCGTATGTGTGTGTGTTCACTGGCCTCTCTGCCGTGTGTGTGTGTGTGTGTGTGTGTGTGTGTGTGTGTGTGTGTGTGTGTTCCTTCTACTAAACTTTCCCTCGCGCCCCTGGACGCTGCTAAATCCTTCTCTGACCGACCATTGACCTAAGGTAAAACCTACATTAAGCATGAGCATTGTGTGTCTCTGTGGGAATAAGTTATGGCTGACTGACTCGCACTGTCGCTCACACCAGAGATAAGAGATCAGAACTTTGTGGCCGACTGCCTTGGGTCTATTGAGGGCTATTACATTACAGCGAGGATTGCGTCAACACATCAATTCCAAACACTCCCAGCCTGTCCAAAGGTCAACAGCAGGCCCTGCGTTAATGGCCCCTAGTCACAAGAGATAACACACTGTTGACACCCAGTCACCCAGTCAATCTCCAACAGTTAACGTTGTTATGGCAACAAACAGGGGATGATGTGGCTGACCGTTGGGCCCGTTGTTCCCCTCCCCAGAATGATGTCATTAGCCAAAACGGAGAAATCAGAAAGCACCCGATTGAAGGCGAGGGTGACTAGTGCTCACATTCCCCCCCAGAAAGTACCCGATGACACACTTGTCCAAATTCACACACACACACACACACACACACACACACACACACACACACACACACACACACATCCAAAACGGACACCCGTGACACACACCAGGCCAGCTGTCTGCTCCGATGACATCAGACAGCCAACTGGAGGAGCAGGGCTCATCCTCTGCCCGAGACGGAGCTTCAGACATGCCTCATCCAACCCCTAGACACGAGACAGACATGATGCCCACTGACTGACCTAGGAACAGCCATTCAGAGACGCAGCGTTCGGCTGTTACACTGAATTATAAAGGAAGCTGGAATAATGAACCTGCATCTCCAGGGATGAATTCGGGGAGGGGTACGGGGGACGGGACGTGACAAACGATCTGGTTAGCACACGCCGACGTGAAACCAGCACACACAAACACACACACACACACACCACACACCACAGTGAAAGAGGGCAGTGTGTCGCCGTCGGCAACAACCAGCAAAGAAAGTGCTGACTTCCTTTCCCCCCAGTTTCCTCTCCCTAGCCCATCACTTATGCAACTGCTTTTCTCTCTTTCCCTCTCTCTCTCTCTCTCTCTCTCTCTCTCTCTCTCTCTTTCTCCCTGAGCTAGGGCGCCCTGGCTCTCATTTACGCAACACTCTCAATTACTCAATGGCCTCACTCTCAGTTTCTCCCTCTCTCCATTACCCTAATACCTTAAAGATCAATGCTGTTTCAGTGTACAGACATCAGTCAACACGAAATGCTACCGTAATGTCAAAACTGTCATGTTTTCAGATCAATGCAACAAATCCTGTTGTTTATCGCGGCAATTGCTACATTTTGGCTTCTATTCACCGTAACGTCTAGCTCTGGCTTCATTGGCAGGGACGATGTAAGGGGGTGGATTCATGCAGACATTAACGGAGCATTAAAACAGAGAGAGAGGTGGCGTGTGCGGGCGCGGGTTATTGGAGGTCCGCTGTTACATCACACAGTGGGTGCTATTGACTGCCTTTCAACACCAGGCTCCCTGTGTGTGTGTGTGTGTGGGTGTGAGTGTGCGTGTGTGCGCGTGTTTCAGTCCCTGAGTGGCATTCAGCTGCCCTCTTTGGCTCGTCCCTTAATGGAACACACACACACACACACACACACACACACACACACACACACCCCTCCACAACCCGAGGGCATTGATCTGCCTGAATGAGTACCCTGCCCCCCTCCCTCTCCCTCTCCCTCGATGGGTGATATTGAAAGGGGGTGGGGGGGGGGGGGGGCCATGACGCCATCCTCTGTGGCCCTCCAGCTGTCCCCATTGCTCTGGTGGGACATTAGCATCTCAATATGCCCACTGCCCCCCCCCCTTCTCTCTTTACTATGACATCATCGCACACATGTCCACAAAGGGGCCTTCTGGAGCAGCGCGAGGGCCATGAGGGCCCCGTGGTCAAACAGGGCCGTAAACACAGCCAGACCCTGGAGGAGCGCGGCGGATGAGGTCATGGCACGGAAACCTGCGGCGGGAGGTTTCAGGGCGGCCGGCCAAACCTGCCTCGGGCCGCTGCCGCACTCGGCTGGCCGATGGTTAACCAGGTAGCCGTGTCTTTCCCCCTCCTGTCCTGCTGGCTCTACGGGGATACACAGAGCAGGCCTGCAGCGGTGGCCGCTTCGACCTGGTGGTTTTTGGCTATTGAACAGACAGCTTCACGAGTGCATTCAATGGACAAGGCCAACGTGCAGCTGCGTCTAACAGGCCTGGGGTTAGTGTAGCCGTGTGTGCGCTGCCGTAGTTCCTCCTTCCCTAGCAACCACCCGGAGAAAGGGTCTCAGAATAACCCCCCGTCTGCCAGAGACTAGTCAGTCAGTCAGTCTCTCTCTCTCTCTCTCTCTCTCTCTCTCTCTCTCTCTCTCTCTCTCTCTCTCTCTCTCTCTCTCTCTCTCTCTCTCTCTCTCTCTCTCTCTCTCTCTCTCTCTCTCTCTCTCTCTCTCTCTCTCTCTCTCTCTCTCTCTCTCTCTCTCTCTCTCTCTCTCTCTCTCTCTCTGCTAAAGCTAACAAACTTGACACCTTCAGCGTTGGAGCCTCGGTGTGAACGTGTGCATGTCTGCACAGGCAAACTCGCTCAAACACACACACACACACACACACACACACACACACACACACACACACACACACACACACACACACACACACACTGCTCCAAAGCAGCTCCTGAAATGCATGAAGGATTTTGACACTGACAAAAGACGGTCAAAGTCAAATAAAAAATGTAATACATGGTACTTATGTAATTGGGCGCGGTATTTAAAGTGTGGGTCTGCGTGTGTGTCTGTGAATGCATTAAAGTAGAAGTAGAATAGAAAAAAGCCTGAAATTTCCGAGCTCACTGCCGTCTCTGAAAAAGGGATTTGTTCAACACCTGCAGTGCTAAGTGTACAGTGCACACATATCAATAACGCAATCTCTACACGACACCCTTCTGCAGAGAGGAGAGAGAGAGAGAGAGAGAGAGAGAGAGAGAGAAGAGAGAGAGAGAGAGAGAGGGGAAGAAAATGAGAGAAAAGGCCTTTTGTGTGACAGTTTTTACATCTCAATGAGCCCAGGCTGAGAGAGCGTGGGCACTATGTCATGCTGCAGAGCCCGGCTCTCTCTGTCCCTCTGTTCTCCCAATCGTTTCTGTCCCTCTGTCTTTATGATGTCATCCCCTTAATGGCTGTCCTCCCCGGCTGGTGTGTTTGTGTTGCCTGACCCCTGCACCAGAGACCAGGTCCAATCCTCCGGGGGTCCAGTGGCCTTGGCCTTAAACTCACCAGCCCTCTGGAGGAAATCCCTCTCACCAAGCCCCACCACGTACAGTACAAAGACCCCCTTTTCTTTACGACCTTTGTGGCAAACGTTTTAGCACCTGTCGCCCCCCCCCCCCCCTCCACCAGACCCATTGTTTCTTTGTGTACTGTACTCTCTGTCAACGCTTGCCAGGGGCTTTCCCCACCAGTTCCCGTCCGCCATCCCCTTCCCCTTTAACATCCCAAACGCCCCCCCCCCTCTCTGAATCTCTCTCTGGCCTACATAGGTAGCTAGGTAGGTAGGTAGGTAGGTACACACCTCGGAGCTCCCGGCCCGCTTTCATCCTGCGGACCCTGATCTTCAGCCTCATGTCCGTGTCTTGGAGCTCGGGCCAAAAGCAGTCCTCCGCTGGGGCTATCACCACGTCCAGAGGCATCCCCCAGAGCGCACTCACTCACTCGCTCACACTCAGAGTTCCAGCACACCCTCGGTCCTCTCCGAGGGCGACCCCGCAACAAAAATGGTAAGCAGGGAAAAAGGTCTGGAGACGGTATGTCCAAACCCCTCAGCGAGAACGGGAGTTCCCGACCTAAACTCCCTCTTGGTGGAGGCCAAGGGCACGTCCCACTCAGACCCAAACCCCAGGGTCCACAGGCTTCAGAGAGAAGGACGACTCGCAACTGTACTCCTCCACGGGTCCCCCCCAAAAGGCAGCCCTCCTCCAAGTCCAACAAGAAGGGAATAAACGTCCACTCCAATCGCCCACAATTTCGATGAGCGAGGAGGACTCAAATGAACGCAAACAATGGCCACGGAGAGAGAGAGAGAAAACCAGAGCTGAGAAGACAGTGTCTGTACCGACGGGTCCGCTTGGCTCCAGCCTGCAGCTGCGATCCAGAGCGCGAGGTTCAGCGAGTGTGTGCGTGTGTGTGTGTCTCTCTCTCTGCGCCCTCTCTCCGTGTGTGTGTGTATCTCTCTCTCTGCGCCCTCTCTCCGTGTGTGTGCCCACAGCCAGTGGAGCAGCCCCCTATTGTTGCGCCTCTTCCACTCTAACCAGTCTCTCATTCGCTCACTCGCTGCCTTCGACTCCTCCCACTCCCTCCCTCCCTCTCTCTCTTTCTCTCTCTCGGTATAGAGGATGACGGAGCTCCGCTCTCTCTCTCTCTCCTCGCGCTCTGGGGGTGAATGAGCTCACTTGCCGTGAGCTCAGACTCTGACCCTCCCCTCCCCTCTCCTCCTCCTCCTCCCTCCCCTCCGCTCCCCACCCCTCCACTCCCCCCTCCCTTTCCTCCTCCTCTCCTCTCCTCGCACTCTGCCTGTCTTGTGGAGCCAGCGCTCCGTCATAGCTAATGTCTGAGGCATGTAACCGCATTCCTTACTCATCCAACAAGTATGCGGCCATCTCGGGGGCCTAGCGCTGGAGAGACAGAAGGAGCTTCGGCACAGCAATACTGTGTGCAAGAAGCACACACTACCTTCTACCCATGCGGTGTGTTTGTGTGTGTGTGTGTGTGTGTGTGTGTGTTTATATTATGCATTGTCGCGTTTCACACGCTCAAAGTGAAACGTGGACCGTGTGAAACCGTCGCGTTAGAGAAGTGCTCCGAGCACGGATCTCCCAGAGAGTTCCTGTTTTTATTTGCAGGAGGGCCAAAAGTAAAATACGGCCTCCTTGAAGTGTAATTATAAGGTTGGCCGGGCAGCGGAAAGCAGCGAATGGGTTTTCCTGTCATTCTTTTGAATGTCCACAGGCCCCGTGTCCGTGATGAAGAGTGTGTCAGGGTGTTGATCATTCACGCTGTCTGCGAGGGTGACTTAGTGCGCGCGTGACCTCACCACATTTCCTGCGCTGGCTCTCGTCTCAAGGGCCCGTGTTTGGACACTGTGTTCTAGCAACGAGGGGGAGGAGGAGGAGCAGCTCAGGAGGACAAGACGAAGAGGGGGAGAGCTGGAGGAGGAGGAGGAGGAGGAGGAGGAGGTCAGGAGACGAGACGGGACAGAGAGGGAAGGGGAACGCCGCCGTCGGCGTGGAGACGCAACGAAAAGACGAGAAGAGACGGGAGAGGAGGCACAGCGGGACCGAACCAGCCAGCTAACGGCGGCGGCCATCTTCCCGCGGAGAGGCGGTAAAAGTCACGGTACCTCACTACGGCATGACAAGCACGTGGGCCCGCCGTCCGTCCGCTAACGCCCAGCGCTAGTGCCACATAGTTTACGACGTGGAGCGGAGCGGGAATGCTCCCGTGGCGGGCCTTCTTCCACCGGGATTAGCGCGGCTACACTCCCACGACTCTGCCTCTATGACTGCAATACAAACAACAACAAACGTACAGCCATAAAGCCGTCTCCACGGTCACCCGAAACACAACAGCGCGAACACGTATTATGGGATGTTGGCTGGAGCACGGCCTGTGGTGAGGTTACGTGTGGGGGGGCTGGATGGAGCTCCAGACCAGGGAGAGGCGAATGAAGGCAGGCCGGGCCCCCCCCCCCCCTCCCCCTCCACACCCCGGGGGCCAGCTGGAGCCTGGTGAATGGCTGACCTCATGTCACGGCTGTAGAAGGACCCCCTGAGTGATCGCACGGTGGTGAGAGCAGCATTACGTCAGCCCCCGGCTCATGCAGAGAGAGGGGGCAACATGTAGGTCACTCAGCGATGAGTGAAGCCCAGCCGTCTCTTCCATTACCGCAACTAACAATGAACACACACACACACAGACACACAGATACATGTATACTCATCAGCACAAACTCACATGCATGCGTGTGCACACACACACACACACACACACACACACACACACACACACACACACACACACACTGCACCCCCCCTTCCTCAAACCATCAACTGTCAAGTCCCCACCAATATCCTGTCCCCAGCTCCATTTAAGAAACACGTACGTAGAATCAAACCACTTCCACCAGTAAAAGAGGTAAACCCAGGACAGGTCCATCTCTCTGGTTTCTCTTTCTTCCCTCTTGCTTTTGTCTCTCTTTCTTGTCTCTTTTTTTTTTTTGGCTCCCTCCTCAACAGAATAACATGGACCAGAATAGCAGGCGTTTAATTAGAGGATCACAGCCAGGGTGGTTAAAATGACAGCGGGGCACATTATTTACGGCACACGAGTGCCTGCTACACCCGAAATAGGTGGGCTGTCACTACTGTCCCCCATCCCGCTGTGAGCCGGGGACTTTCAGAGGAGAGGGGCTGTTACCACGGCGACCCGCAGTTTACATACACACAGGGACAAAAAAACGGACAGGCAGAAATGGAGATGAGGGTGTGTGTGTGTGTGTGTGTGTGTGTGTTTGTGTGTGTGTTTGAAGGCCAAAGGGGTCGTGGAGAGCAGAGCAGCACAGGATATTTCTACAGGAGGTTGGTCAAAACGATCAGCGGGGTTAAAGTCACAAGGCCATGAACGAAATAAGAACCTCTCTGCTTAATAGTAGCTCGATTGCATCCAAATAACTCAACCAATCAAACAATGAATCCCTTAAAAAGGACGTACATATTTCTAAAATATGTTTAACAAGCTACTTTGCCAGAGCCTGGCCTAATAATGTTGAACGGTCAGTGTTTGTGAAGTCCTAGAGAAGTTAGAGTGAGATGTAGAACTTCAGCTGTAAGACTTGGTGAATATATAACCTTCACCCAGAGTGGGGCAGACAGAGACACAGAGTCCTACACCACAGGATCGTCTGTCAGGATAGCAGGGGAAAAGCGACGTCACCCTCCGGATAGGGCAGGTTAGCCTAATGAGCAGTCTGTGTGTGTGTGTGTGTATGCCTGTGTGTGCGTGTGTGTGCGCACGTGTGTGTGTGAGGCAGGATATGGGGCAAGGTGAAAGTAAAGCTGAGGACATTGTTCACTTGGCTACGGCAGCCTACAGTATGTCGCGTGGGCATGCATCTTAACGTGTGTGTGTGTGTGTGTGTGTGTGTGTGCACGCTCTCTATTGTGTGTGTACGTGTGCGTGTGAGCGTGCGTGCGTGTGTGTGTGTGTGCGTGTGTGTGTGCGTGTGTGTTGGGGGTGCTGGTTGTCAGGGGATCAGTAACAGGGCTGCTCTTCCAGTGATGTAATGCCCAGTGGAGAACGCAGCTGCCATGCCTGGAGGGTGAGGTAGTCTCCAGGGGAGAGACACTGAAAGATAGCGTGGGGGGGGGGGGGGTTGGGGGGGTCAGGGGATTGGAAGGGGAGGGGGTGGTGGGGTTGGAAGGGGTGGGGGATGGTGGGGGTGGGGGTTACATGAACGAGAGAAGACTTTAGGAATGGGGCAAAAAAAACAGTATGCTAGACAATAAAGGGGGGGCAAATGG
>JAPMUY010002074.1:10000-15000 GCA_026901105.3 Galaxias olidus | reverse complement strand
GGGGAGCCATAAAGAGTCTATTCTATTGGGAGAGCGGGGGGAGGAGAGCGCCACAGAGCAGAACGGGCAGACTGCAGGTCTGCGTTACACAATGACGTCTTCCACCACACACACACACACACACACACACACACACACACGGTCGCAGGGAGCAGCACACAATCTCTCACAACCAACCTCTGCACGAGTTTGAATAGGAACGCACAAACGTACACAAATACACACACACAAACACACACACACACACACACACACACATTAACATTCAGAGCTATTGAGGAGGTGATGTAAACCGTTTCATTTCCTCCATGTAACCTCACTCACCTCCAACCTCCTCTAAATCTGTCTCTCACACACACAAAAATACACAAGTTCGGACACACCATCTCACGCACGCACGCACGCACGCACGCACACACATACATACATACATACAAACAGACCTCCTTCTGCAGCTCACTGGAATGTCTCAGTGAACGGCTGCATTGTGAGAGTTTGCCTCCAATGATTACCTCACCTCCTCAGCCTCTCTCTAAGACACACACACACACACACACACACACACACACACACACACACACACACACACGCAGAGTGAGGCGCCGCCGCCCCGTTGTATAAGCACGCAAAGGAATGATACATAACTGGCTTGACCTTTGTACTCCTGTCTGTGCAGTCACACCCAAACCTGATCTCATCAAAGGCGGAGACGCACACTACAGCTTCTGTGCTGTAAGTGTGTGCGTGTGTGTGTCCGTGCGTGTGCGTGCATGTGCATGTGCGTGCACGCGTGTGTGTGGAAGAGGCCTCTTTCATCTTCTAATGCTTCACGTCATTGTGTCATCGCCTTGTCTCCCGTGTGTGTTTGTGTTTTGCTCTGCTTGCCGTGCTGATGAGCGCGCTGACAGCGTGGGACTGCGGGCTAGCCTGCCTCGCCAAGCCAGTTCAGCGGCTACGCAGCGCAGGTGGCGGTTACAGGCGCGGACCGGTCTGGAAGCAGCTTTTACTTTCTGCATAGGGACCTTCTCCAAATGGGGGTTGGAGCACAGCATTAACTTACAGTCGTTCGCTTTGGACTAAGTTGTGAGTGAGAGAACACACACACACACACACACACACAGTGATCAACACAATAGCATGTCTTTTTTAGCATGTCCTCTCTCTCTCTCTCTCTCCCTCTCTCTCTCTCTCTCTCCCTTTCCCTCTCCCTCTCCCTCTCCCTCCCTCCCTCCCTTTTCCTAGTGGTGTGGAGCTTCCGTAATCCTGGGGGCAAAAAACACAGGCGCACGGTGAAACGGTGGCTGCACATCTGCAGAGCGCGCACACACACACACACACACACACACACACACACACACACACACACACACACACACACACACACACACACGTTCGTTAAAACACACCGCCCCCACGTTTAAACACACCTTTGGACACACACCGCCCTCTGCCACTTCCCTCTCTCCCCCCATACCTGGATGGTCTTCTCCTCTGTACTGTCTCTGTGTATTGATTGCCCTCTTACTGTACTGCTGCATTATCTTTCTCCCCCTGCCTTTTCCTCCTCCTCCTCCTCCTCCTCATGTCTCTCTCTCTGCACTTAGAACTGCCCGCAAGGATAAACCTTCACCCCCCTCCCCCCCCCCCCTGCTCTCTGTCCTTATCCGCCTTCCCTCTCCCCCTCACTTTGAGCATCTAGCATCTTCACATGTGCAACTCCTCATTAAGTCTAGAGACGGGGGGTGGGGGGGGTGGGGGGGGGTCTGGCACCTGACATCCTCCGCTTAGTTTAGCCGTGATGTCGTGCTCCGCGTCGGCATGCCAGCCCTGTCAGGGAGGGAGTCCACTCAGCGCTGCCGAGGGGAGAACAAACAGTGCCTCGTCACCAGGGACCCGGCATGGCTCCGTCCGCTCTGACGGTGCAAGCCCGGCCCAGGCTGGGCAAAAAGGGGCCGTGCATCATCATCCTCCTCCTCATCCTCGGCAGCATCCTCTGCCCCCCACTGAGGTCATCGCCATGGTAAAAATAACACAGTCCTCAGAGGCACAGCGCTCACACGCTCGATGAAGTAAGAAGATCAACAAACCAGGCCACTATGTTCCGACCTGCACAAAAGCCACCACACACACACTAACACACACCCGCACACACACACACACACACACACACACACACTTAAACGAAACAAACACTAAATAAACCATCAGGCATACACAAAGTAAAACACAGCCACACACACATATAAACACGCACACGTACAAACACACGTACACTCAACCTTGTCCCCCCCCCCCCCACTGCCACCGCCACGTCCCGGGTGTCCATTCGCATTTTGAACACAAACACGGGGCCAGGAGTCACGTGCTCCCGGCACTAATCCTCTCATTCACAGAACCGCCGGGCCTACAGGGACGCGGCCTGCACGCTGACATCATCCCCATGCCACAGCCTGCCAGGAGGCCTGGGTATTGATTGGCTGGTGACTTTGTGAATGGGGCGGGGGTTCACAGGACTACTGATTGAGTTTGGGTGGGTGTAATCCTATCGGCTGTTCTCGGGCAGCGCGGAGGGTGTCGTCTCTCGGCCCCCCCGGGGGACGTCTCGGAGACGCCAGTGACACCTTCGTCACGGCACAGGGCCACGTGAGGAGTTGGAAGGAGTCCTGAAAGCAAAGAAATCTCCCCAAAGTGTTCCCTAGTGTTCAGCCTACATTGAACGCCGAGCATCCTCTTGGTTTGTATGCGTGCGTGCGGGTGTGTGTGTGTGTGTGTGTGTGTGTGTGTATTCTAATCCCCCCTTTTGCGAGCTTGTGTGTACATAACAGTTTAGGCGGTAAATCCTGTCTACCCCAGACAGCGAGACGGAGCTGGGTAATTATTCTTTTATTCCCCCCCGTCCGTCCCTTTTAAGGCTTCTCTTCTGCTCATCTTTCTATCCTGCACTCACTTCCTCACTGCCCCCCTCCCCCTCTCTCTGCCCCCCCCCCCCCCAACACCCTATTTAGCTTGGAGCACTACCAGTGTGAGTGCATTTGCATTCAATTGTGTCTCTCTCTCTGTGTGTGTGTGTGTTTGGGGCTGTCAGAGCACAAGGCCAACACTGGGCCACCAGTCAAATCTAAAGTCCCTGCCAGCATAAGTCATGTGTTACATCATAAGGTAGAGGAGGAGGAGGAGGAGGAGGAGAAGGAGGAGGAACAGGAGGAGGGAGAGCAAAGGGTGTGACGGGAAGGAAGAATGAATTGAGGGATGGAGGGATGCGCTCCGAGCCAAACCCCGTGTGGGAGAGGAGACGGGAGCGAACACGGGGGCTGTATTACCGAGTGTGGTCCTCGCCATCCCATTTCCTAACGGACAGAGAGACGGAGACTGTCAGCTGCCTGGCGCTGCCCTAGGAAGAGCAGGGAAGCTGCCACCTCTCTCTCTGTCTCTCTCGCTCTCTCTCTCTGTCTCTCTCGCTCGCTCTCTCTGTCTCTCTCGCTCTCTCTCTCTGTCTCTCTCCCTCTATATCTTCTCTCTCTCTCTCTGTCTCACAGCATGTCACATGGTTTAATACACAGAGACATGCACACACAAGCGTGCTTGCAGGCACACACACAAACACACACACACACACACACACACACACACACACGCACCATCACGGCCCGCTGCAGTAACTGACCCCGATGCTGCAGCCATCCAAACAACAACCATTCCTATTGGCTGACTCTTTTGCTGGGGAATATTCTCTGCCACTGTTGTCGTGGAAACAGCAGAGAAGAGGGGACAGAAATATAAGAAGTGATTTCTGTGGCGACTGACGGGGAGCGTAGAGCGAGGGATTGAAGAAGGGAACCGCTGACAGTGTGGGGCGGCTTTCGTTAAGGAGGATAGGTAGCCTAATCAAGAAAAGCTGAGATGAAAAATCCCGGCTTTTATCCGAGTCGAGCGTGCACTCTCGTGCTCCTGCGACAAAACGGGGGGGCTTGGTTGCTTTGAGGCAATCCTGCGGTGTGTGTGTGTGTGTGTGTGTGTGCGTGTGTGTGTGTGTGTGTCTGTGAATGACTCAAGGAAAAGGGCTGATCTGCCAGCGGAGGAAGGGCTGCGTGAGGAGAGCGAGGAGAGATTTGAAGCCGCAGCATGCGTCCTCTTCCCTCTCTTGCCCGATCCTGACTGAGGCAGCTTACCATTCCCTTTCAGCAATGACACATTTGGGATATGGCTCTAAGCCTCTTTTGGAGAGTGTGTGTGCATGTATGTGTGTGTACATGTACGCGTGTGTGTGTGTGTGTGTGTGTGTTAACTATTGGTACTGTGTGGTTAAGCAGCTGCTGCAGCAGATATTGAGATGTTATTAACAAATACACCGTGACTCAATTAGAAGTTGGAAAGTGCTTAGCGACCAGTACGAAAAGCAAACAGGGGTCGAACGCTAGTTTATATAATTTGATCGACAGTTCTTATTAGAAGAATTTAAGCTTTGATTTTAGAAGGGCTGTGCATGTGCCACTTCTGAGAAGCTTAGGCTATCTCTCAAAAAGGCTTCCTCCATATCCAATGCTCATTAAAATGGAGGAATTTAGCTTGTTTGAAATAGGACTCCTCTTGAAGGCTGTAATAACACTTATTCATATTGAAACCATATACCGTGTGACTTCACTGCTTATGTTGAATTATGATTATGGTATTTGCTGAAGTATAGGGGCTGCTTATGTTGATGTGCTCAACAGTGACACCTGCTGACTACAGAGAGCTAGAACACCAAGCTCCACTAGACAGAGAAGCTAGTCTGTGAGGAAAAGATTACTAATTGTAACACACCCATACATAAACGCTCATCAAACCTCATCATACCTGTGAGCAGGGACACCCTGTGGAAGGTGTTCTCCAGCTTGCCCAGGAGGATTTGAACAAAGCCGTCTTTGGAAAGGTGCCCGGCCTCTTTGGAGCTCTGGTCGTACACCACCACTTCCTGCTTCCTGCCCAGCTCAAACTGATGGAAAAAAAGAGAACATAAA
>JAPMUY010002074.1:0-7500 GCA_026901105.3 Galaxias olidus | reverse complement strand
CTGCACCGAGGTCTATGAGTCTGTAGACCTTTTGACTCCTTTCAGCTTCCGACTGTGGACATGTGGGCAGCCAACAACAAAACAGTGGCAGACCCGATGCAGGCGGAGCGCCGGGCCCCAAAGCAGCAGCAAACCGAGCCGGGCTGAAATGAAACGCTGGGCCGTGTCTCTTTGCCACGGAGATGGCAGCCGCACAGACGGCACCAAGGTCACCGCGGAGCTTGTGCACACGAGGGTGTTTGTGTGTGAACCGCGTCGTGACACGGCATCAGCAGGAAAAGCTCTAAAAATGGCCAGGGCCACATTCCAAACTCTCTCTCTCTCTCTCTCTCTCTCTCTCGCTCTCCCTGCGTCCCCTCTCTAGGGGTCCCGCTGCTTCAGATTCCCACTGTTATGGGAAACCCAATAGCCTGCCACAGTCGCCCCGGACCATTTTGTGTTCAGTCCGTCCGTCCGATTCCCTACGTCTGCCTGGCGGTGGAGGAGTTCCGCGTTTGTGGTCTGAGGGATCGTTGGCTACCCCAGTCACACTCAAAACGCCGACACACATACATGTGAAATATGTCCGTGAAACACGTAAACACACGTTACATACGGACGCACCCACTACGAGGCTAAATTTGGAAGTGTGACAGACTAACTCTCAGAATCTATCAGCATAAAAGGTGTGACATTTACACCCCCAGTCTGTCAAGATAACAGCCAGGCTGGCATGACGTCATTGACTGGCACTGGCAGCTGGGTGCGTGTTTGTGTGTGCGCTCCTTGAGTGAGTGCGCACATGTGCATACGTGTGTGCGTGTGGGAGTGCGCATGCTGGTAATGTGTGTGTGTGTGTGTGTGTGTGTGCTCTCTTACGGGATCAGATGTGACCAGGGATATAAGGTCTTCACTGGCATTCACTGAGAGGTTGTGACATCGGATGACCAAATCACTCAAATGGCCGATAATGACCTCACTCTGCACGTGTGCAAACAGGCCCTGGGGCTTTTCACCAACACAATGCTTCCTGATGATCCTAGTCCCAAGGTCTGACTCACACACACGCACGCACGCACGCACGCACGCGCGCACGCACGCACACACACAGACACACACACAGACACACACAAACACTCTGACACAATTCTCCCCGCAAAACATGCTTGTGCATGTTGAAGAACCAGTTGTACCATGTCAAAGTTGAATCACGAGAAAACGGTCTCCCCCTTGAACTCTCCGTCATCCTTCATTCTCCCTCGCCGCTGTCACCGTTGTCGCTTGCTCCAGATCTGGACTCCAGATCGGTGTGCTGTGGGCTCTCTCCTCCTGGGGGTCAACACCGCCCGTGAGCGTCCGTGTGTCAAAGTCAAACAGGAGCCTTAAAACAAACAGTGACTCACCCCGAGCACTGACATCATGGTAAACACAGACCATGTCACACACAGAACACACACACACACACGGGGTGAGGTCACCGACTGATACGGTGCCTTTGTTGGAGATTTGGCGAGAGGACATGAATGGAAGCTAAAAGACATTTAGGAAACCATCGCAAACACCGTGTGACAGTGACTGAGCGAATTCCCCCCAAAAAACGGCGTTTCCTGGTGCCGATGTGGGGGACGTAACGCTGGGGTTGTCCTGCGCCGTGAGACAGGCGTTTTCTGGGAAAACCTGTGTAGCTGGAAGTGGAAGCCTGCCCCTTTACCGAAAATAGCTCCCGGCGTAATTTCTGAACAAGGATGTGACCGATTTAATGACCTCATCTTTTCCACTTGAAAGATAAGAGGATTAAACACCTATTCCATTCCGTGGGATGCCGTCTCCAGGTTTTCTCAATGAAGAGTATAAAATACTCTAAAATAAAATATAAAATACCTTGGACTCAGAAATAAACAGTTCATTGAAAAAAAACTATCTATGTAGTTCATGATATACTCTCTCTGACATAGCAACTATATAGTTGACAACTTTAAACATGATTAAAGATCCTTGGGCCAATAAAAAACAAATCCTCTAACACATTTCCACAAATGGAGGACCGCCTTTTTAACCACCACTACAACAATCACCGGAGACACAAGCTAGGCCTAAGTCACTGATCAGCCTCTGTCCCAGCCCAGCTAGGAGGACAGGTCACATAGGAAACGCCTTCCAAGCAAACACAGGTTCTGGTAAAAAAATGGCAGTCCTTTTCAGACCAATCGGTCTTGGACAGTATCAGAGTGAAAAAAAGTCCTGAGTGGATCGGGCTCTCCAGCCGAGCCCAAACACCCTCCCCGCCCCCCCTACCCTCTCCACGGGAGACCCGGCGTTCCAAACAGAGGCGGCCGGTGCCGAGCGATCCCCTCCCAGCCTCCTGCTGTTCCGGGGCGGCGTGGCCACGTGCAGCCGGCCTCCCAGTCGGAGCGCGCGGAGCGTGGCACTCCGCCAAGCCCACCAATTAAGATCACAGGGAAGCACAGAGACCCCCCCACCCCCCGCCCCTCTCTGCTATGTGGTGACTACACTCCAGAACAGTCATCGACGAGCAGCGTCCTGTGCGTGCCGGCCGCGTTGACATGGCGCTGCTTTGTAATTAGATGCGAGCCCATAAAACCCAACAATAGTCTTAAACGAGTTTATTTTCCAACTCAAACAACGCTCCTCTAATACCCACATCACCTCCTAATCCAATATCACAAAGTAGCTCCATCTAATACAGCCCGCACATAAATAACATAGCCACTGACTGGCGGGCTGCCTGACGGACGGACTGACTGACTCACTGACTGATTGACTGGCTGGCTGGCTGCTTGGCGGGTTGACTGTTGGTTGTGATAACCCCTAGGCCATCTGTCAGGCCTGGCTCCCTGCGATACACTCAGCGTAGCGGTGGGGATTAGCCTTGCTTAAGCCAAGAAACCACCACCAGCCTGGAGGATCCCCCCATAGCCAGCCGGGACCCAGCTCCACCAGGAGCTCTACCCCACACACACAGTAGTCACCCTGACCTACTAACTAGCATGCACAGCCAAATCTATGGAGTGGTGGGGGGGAATATATGCTGGAGTGAGAGAGAGAGAGAGATTAGTGCGACGTTTCTGTTATTACTGCCGCTACATGGGATGTTCGCTCCAGCTCAATCAAAGGCAGAGCCACAACGAGGGCGCGCATGAATAGGGCTGAGTGTAGCGCTGTTGGGGATGCCTGCCATTATCATTCAATGGGATGCAGCCTGCCTGGAGGAGGGGGGTAAGGGGGGGGGGATGCAGCTAGGCCACCCATGAATACCCTCGATGGCGCTCCCCCCCCCCAACCCCCTGCCGTCCCACTTCCTACATTCACTACCCAACAAAGAGCCTCAGTGGTGTCCTTTGCTTCCTTGGCTGGCCGAGACACAGCCCGGCTGGGTTGGCCCCAGGCGAGGCTCCGGGGCCCTGCGTTGAAGAGAGAGAAGAGAGAGAGAGAGGGGGGTGGTTCTGGAGAGCCAGCGTTTACACCACACAGACACTCTGCACGTGCCCGACCCGCGGCCTACCAGTGCCCACACAAAAGGGGATGATGTCATGCTCAGCCAATAACAAAAGAGTCTGGGGCCGTCCAGCCCTCCCCCTCTCGCCCCGGCTAGTTCCAGCTTTTTCCAGCCGAGCATTAATCGCCCGCATTATCCTCTTTACCGGGGGTGGTGTGGGGTATTGGGATGGAAGGGGGGGGGGGGGGGGTTAGGATAACAACAACAAGCGAGCCACGGGGAAATGTCAGGGAGGAAGTGAAAGAAGAAGCAGGGAGGAAAAAGAGAAAGAAAGACAGATAAATGTATAAAAAAAGGAAAAGAGAGAGAGAGAGAGAGAGAGAGAGAGAGAGAGAGAGAGAGAGAGAGAGAGAGAGAGAGAGAGAGAGAGAGAGAGAGAGAGCTGATGTGGGTGGACGGATGAGAAACCAGGACTACCATGCCAACGAGTCCCTCTTTTTGGCTCGGTCCTACTTCAGCTAAGTTCCCTTTAAGTTCTACAGAGTGAACAGACGACCTGAAAGGCCACCACTACAGCTGTGTCTAACAATACCACAAAGAGTCTGGAGTACGAGGCGTACTTTACTGTCTGCAGGGGGTCGAATGGTAAGGCGGTAAATCAAGGCCGTAAGTAGCCCCAAGACGGAGAGAATGAGCCGGATCATGGGACACCGTCACACACGACGGGTCAGATATTCCGGTGCTGCTGCTTCAAACCAGGAAGTGGAAAATTGGGCTTTATGAGCCGTCAATCAAAACCAATTTTTCGTTTTTTTATGTTTCTGTCATTCTGGTATGTGTCATCTGTGTCTGTGAAGGCCGTGTACGAGGGCCAATGAACTCCAACAACATGGAAGTCGAACAAGGAAAAGGAGTTATTTTTCCATCGCTTTGGTGTGAAGGAGCCCCATCATGTAAAACAGCTACATGTTACACACACACACACACACACACACACCCACACACACACACACACACCTCAGCCATGCTTGGGTTTCCCCTCTCCGAGTTTCTTCAGTTTCACACAGCGACTAAAAATACAGGAGTTAGTATGCCAGGGCCATGCCATGGAAAAAAGGCTGTCATATTCCGAGTAGAAGTCATGGAAAACGGGAGGATCCAGTTTCAGGGCCAGTGATAAGCAATAAACCTACAGTACGCCTGGCCGACAAATATAGCCCCCCTAGATCTGGTGCAGGGCAGGCCTGTGCTGGATCAGACAGGTCCAGACTCACACTAGCACACTGTGGCAAAAAGCCCCGACTGTCCTCTCCACCGTGGATCCCAGTGTAACACAGGGACGGTCGCTGTGTGCAGACTGGAGCAGCACACGCTTAGAAACATCATTTAAAAACAAGTTCAGGAAATCATTTGGGTGTTTTTAGGTTACTTAAGCCAAATCATAACTGCTTCTATATTTTTTCTCATCTGACTCGTTACCGTGCTCGTCCGTTCATGTTCTGTGATAATGACCCCTCGTGCACTTGTCTCCACCTCTGACCCCTCACCCTTGACCCCTGACCCCTTGCCGTACCTTGACCTTGCCGTTGGGCTGCAGCAGCTCGGTGACCGACACCTTGTCCTGCTGCAGGCGCCTCTTCACCAGCTTGGAGCAGCACACGTTCACCGCCCCTTGGATGTGGGACGCGTTGTACTCGGAGAAGGTCCGGCTGTCAATCACCAGCAGGCGGCCCGCCCCTCTCTGGATCAGTCCCGCCAGGCGCTTGATGTCCATGGCGCTGCGTTTGGTCGGCCCTTTCTCCCCAGCCATGACGAGATTACTGTGGGTGGGGTGGGTGGGGTTGGGGGGGGGGGGGGGGACACGAGGCTCCGTCAGGGACGAGAGAAGAAGTCGGCCGGATGGAGGGGGGTGAGTGAGATGGAGTGAGAAAGGTGGATGAGTGGAGAGAAGGACCAATGGAGCAGAGGAGGAAAGGTCAGCGCAGGAGGGCTAACACTCCAGCAGGCCTCACTACATCCATGGTGCCTGAGAGAGAGAGTGAGAGTGAGAGTGAGAGTGAGAGAGCGTAGGAAGGCAGGAATGAAGAAGAAGAAGGGGGAATCGGAGAAGGAAAATAGTAAGAATGCAAATAGATAATGTCCAAACACTGCTTCAAGTAAAATGACTAAAGAGACAATCCAGCACGTAAAGTTTCTTTGTTGTAGAATAAGCTGATCAGCCGACAGCAAGCAGAGATTTAGGACACAGTCCTGGCAATACAGTGAACAGAATGACCCTCCAACCCTCCTGTTTGACACGACTGTAGTGGATCTATATTTGTGTTTAACGTCTCTTGTATCTGCAGCCTTTGTTCACCTTGCATGTAACAATAACCAGAGTGCTAAACAAGGATAAAATGTGTTATTTTCAGACTTCACAAGAGCCCTGGATCACCCAGCCGGCTCAATCAGCCCTGAGGAATCTAGCAGACATCCAAACACAGCCAAAGAGAAAGACGGAGAGATGCACAACTATAGAAACAAAGTTTGGTGTGTGTACGAGCCAATGTGTGGTTATGCATGTGTATCTGTGTGCTTATGTGTGTGTGTGTGTGTGTGTGTGTGTGTGTGTGTTGATTTGGTTGTTTATGGAGGGTCTGCAGTGTAGCAGCTCGTGAAACAGGAAACTAAAGGGGAGATAAATTAAGC
Organism: Galaxias olidus; assembly: GCA_026901105.3. Lineage (NCBI taxonomy): Eukaryota > Metazoa > Chordata > Actinopteri > Galaxiiformes > Galaxiidae > Galaxias > Galaxias olidus. The sequence continues at coordinate 1,376 of JAPMUY010002074.1, read as the reverse complement.
GCGGAGAATTCAGAGCGCAGGTCTGCACACAGATGAATAACCCTTGTGGCATCTGGTCTCTCTCTCTCTGTGTGTGTCTTTGTGTGTGTGTGTGTGTGTGTGTGTGTGTGTCAGACTGACCATGAGAACCCTCAATAAAGCTGATGAACTGCCTCTGCCCAATATATCACAAATAATCACTTCAATCTGCCCCCACCTACACAAATCAAACAGAAAGACAAAAAACACACGGACACAAAGACACACAGACTCACACACACACAGACTCACACACACACAGACTCACACACACACAGACTCACACACACAGACTCACACACACACAGACTCACACACACACACACACACACACACACACACACACACACACACACACACACACACACACACACACACACACACACACACACACACAGACTCACACACACACAGACTCACACACACACAGACTCACACACACAGACTCACACAGACTCACACAGACTCACACAGACTCACACAGACTCACACAGACTCACACAGACTCACACAGACTCACACACACACACACACACTCACGCACACACACACTCACACACACACACACACACACACACACACACAGACTCACACACAGACACACACACACACAGACACACACACACACTCCCACACACACACAGAGACAGACACACACAGACTCACACACACACAGACACACAGACACAGACACACACAGACTCACACACACAGACACACACACACACACACACACACACACACACACACACACACACACACACACACACACACACACACACACACACAATAATTCAGTGATTAATTAGATCTACTAAGGAAACATGGGACATTTGTTAAATTTAGGGTGACCACCACTTCCTCAATCATCATCAAGAGCCAGCCACCTTAGACGGTAATCAGAACTGCAATGAGAAGCCCTGGTTTAATTCATCCTCTGGCATCGTGGCGTCATAAAAATTCCATGTTCCCTCTCCCTTACCTCCTAAACAGAGCTTTCAAGCCGAGACAAAAGTGAGAGTGCATAGAATAATACCAAAGAAAGAATGGGGGGAAAAAAACGACCAATTAAAATTTAAAGAGATGCATATAAAGTGGGAAAGGTACCGGCCCTTTAAAGACAATGGATGCTGCTAGTCACACAATGTAAACAATGCACCACAAAACCACACCGCAGCAAAAACTCTTGTGCTCAAGGCTTTTCTGGCAAGCAGATATGCACTAATTCACCATTTATACACAGCCACAGCATTCATGTATTTCACAGCCACAGAGAAGGAGGAAGAAAAGTCTTGAAAGGCTGGATAGGAAGAAAAGGAGGAAAAAGAGAGGAAAAATGCATGTGTACTATGTGGGAG
>JAPMUY010002070.1:0-19898 GCA_026901105.3 Galaxias olidus | reverse complement strand
AAAGGTTTTTAATTGACAGAGTTGATACTTTGGTGTAGCCAAGCGGTGTCTTCCGAAAGCTCAAACCTCCTATGGCCAACTTTGACATTAGTTTACTTCTTTGTCTGGGAAAAATAATGTAAATGTTGCCACAGATAATTTGAAAAACTAACTGCCTTTACAGTAACACGGTCGTTTACCTAAATTAAGGCTAAAATATTAAATACGTGTATGCTGAAAACCGCGAACGTGTCAAACAACTTAGCTTTTCTATGACGCGGCCCTAGTCAACTACAATTCTATGGCTCCGAACCAAAGTACTACTTGCATTTGCGTTTGTACACGCATAATCAGTGCCAGATAATCACCGGGTCGAAAACACATTTCAAAACATCTCAGTAAAATGTAGGTCCCATTGCAAGATCATTGCTCAGTATTATTTGTACATATCTGCTTATTTAGCTATAAAGCGGTAATACACAGGCATATTCTCTCGTTGAAATAGGCTACTATCATTTTCCCTGCCTCCCCCCACAGTTCTCGCCCAATCGATCTTGCAAAAGTCAAAGCCCTCTGCCCAACAAACTTCTATAATTTATACTGATGATGATCTGGATCTTTTAGCTATGTAATTCCACACGACTTTTGGAAGTAGGCTAGCTGATCTGCTCATTTCTGCAGTCTGCTCCGCAAACATAAACAAAACAATAAATTGACCAATACATAGTTTTCTTAACGCACTGATTTTTCATGCATGCTTAAATAACATCTGTGGTCACAAATACGGCATGCATGCCACTCGCAATCTTTAAAGAAACCAAGGCTTCGGTAGACATAACAGAACATGAAAGGAAAGGTCCAACTTTTCGGATCGCTTATCATGCACATTAAGTTCTTTATTAGCAGAAGTAATTTTAAATGAAACTTTTTTCAAATCCACTAGGTACATTAATATATCCTTAACAAATTAATTACCTTGATACTTAAAATGACCCCACAACATTAATTTAACAACTAGCTTGGCCCATACAACGTTCCCAATGCATCACTTACATTCACAACGACAGCTAAAGTTTAAAGGTAATGCGTTAGGCAATAGGCCTATGTAATCCTAGCCAAACCGAGTGACATAACCATACATAGAACATAAAAAATATGTCTCGCTTTATGAATTTCAATCAACGCGACTGAATTCGAACCAAAACTAAAACAAACTAGCTTGCAAGCTAGTAGTAGCATCATTTCAATTTCTACTGAAATAATCAACAACCGTTAATATTTTCCCGGACATGCTGTTAGGTCATAACAAAATTATGAAAAACCAATGAACACATACACTGAGATTATGTCTCTCTATTGTTTTCCCGTCACAAACCAAATGAAATTAGTGGAGAAAAGCATGGCTCTAACCGCTGTCCGGGCACAAGTGAAGTACTTCAAAGCATCAAATGTATCACATGCTTTGAGGGGGCGGATCTCTAATTTCCACAAAGCGATTGATCTCATATTTGGCTCACTCCTCAATGAGACCTCCTTCTATGTCCTGTGAAAAGCTGTCTAGCGACGGATGCATTTTGGGGTAGTAGCAACACACGTAAAGTATTTGAAACACATTTTAGGTCATTTATATATGAAGCGAGAGCTGTGTCCGGGTCTTCGGCAGTAAGTTGGACTCGTTTCCGGTGAGGATTGGCCTCCTCCAAGGCTGCGCTTTGTCACCTATCCTGTTTGTGGTATTCATGGACAGGATCTCACGGCGTAGCCGCGGGGAGGGGCTGCAGGTTGGTGGGCAGAGGATTGCATCACTGCTTTTTGCAGATGATGTGGTCCTGATGGCATCATCGGTCTGCGACCTGCAGCACTCATTGGATCGGTTCGCAGCCGAGTGTGAAGCGGCTGGGATGAGGATCAGCACCTCCAAATCTGAGGCCATGGTTCTCAGCAGGAAACCGATGGATTGTCTACTCCAAGTAGGTAATGAGTCTTTACCCCAAGTGGAGGATCAAGTATCTCTGGGTCTTGTTCTCGAGTGAGGGGAAAATGGATGGGGAGATGGGCCGGAGAATTGGAGCAGCGGGTGCAGTGTTGCAGTCGCTTTATCGCACCGTTGTGACGAAGAGAGAGCTGAGCCAGAAGGCAAAGCTCTCAATCTACCGGTCTATCTTCGTTCCTACTCTCACCTATGGTCATAAAGGGTGGGTCATGACCGAAAGAACGAGATCGCGGATACAAGCGGCGGAAGATGAAGATGATGATGATGATGATATATATGACCGATCGGAGCCGTCGCTCAAGGTCAGGTCCGAGAGGGGTTCTCTTGAAAATGAGTCTAAGTTTGACCCTTTAATATTATGGGAAGGGACCGGATATTTGGCTTAAACGCTAGGGGCGCACCATTTTTGACTGGCCGTTTTGATCTAAAAAAGGCAGATTCTAAGTTCAGCGTCTACCATCGCGCAGTGGTGAGTTTTAAAATTACAACTGATGTTATAGCGGTAGGGATATGGAAAGATTGAATATCAGTGGCTTAAGGAGATGTGCTTAAACTAATTCATCAATCGTTTGATATTAAATAAAACATATTTTTGTGTTGAACTGCTTAAAGTTAAGGATATTTTCGAGTAAGAACAAAACCTACGCTATTTAGAAGCCAACTGTGAATTAGCAAGAGCTGTATAGATATTAACACTTATATGTTGTGAAACTAAGTTCTACTCTTGAATGAATTAAAAGACTCAGACCACCAAAACTTTATATTTGTGTCGATTCAGACTGTTTCAAAACGCTACACGGCGCGATTTTTTACACCGCTGCGTGAATGTGCTGTCGTTGGTTACATTGGAGCGGTTACATTGTCTAGCCTAATAGAAGGTTAATTCAGCCAACCACCTACGGTCAGGGGTGAGAATTGTATGTATTCTAGGTGTCCAAAGGAAGAGTGGGGGAAGTCTAAAAGAGAAAGAAAAGAGGGACTGAGGTGTGGAGAGAATTTACACTCAAGCGAACTAATAGTAACGTGAAAACAAAATGAAAGCAAGTTGATATGCTTTTGTTGATGAAAGAAGTACAGAATTATATTGTAGCGTATGTTTGTTTTATTTTCTGCCAGATATATATATATATCGGTTTTGAATCTGATGCTTGTCGTTCAGAGGCTAGGCTAAGTGTTTAGGAAAGTTAAGCTAGCCCGCATGTTACAGTATGAACGTCCGTGAGTGAAGGGAGTCAACTGTGCAATCGGTACGTTGAGCACCAAACGATCAGCTTTGGTGAAGTTAAGACTGTTAGTAACAGAGGACCATCCAGATAGCCCTCAGAGCCAACTGGGTGCTCAGAGGTCCTCTGGTAGCGTGGGAGACGATCGCCTTTCCTGCAGCTAAAGCCTCACGTGGACAGAGCCATTGGTTAAGGCTTGCTCAGCAAGTGAAGGGGATATTGTTGTTTCAGCCACACCGTTCCAAACTGACTGTAAAGCCTGCAACGTAGCGCGCGCTGTGTGTGTGTGTGTGTGTGTGTGTGTGTGTGTGTGTGTGTGTGTGTGTGTGTGTGGTTTCGTTAATTGTTAGTTAATTGCATTAACTGCTACTATAAGTGTGCTTTTATAAGATTAATAATATTTCTTAGTATACATTTTGCGTAAAATGTAACTAGGTGTGTAGTTTACATGGTCAGTAATTATTTTTGCATAATAACCTAAGTGAGTGTTATTGATTGGAATTTGTTTGGAGAAAAGTGCAAATGTAACTGACTTATTCTTGGCATATTATATAATACAGTTGATTGCAATTCATTTGGTTTGTTTATTGACTCTAATATGTAATCATATAGGCCTTTGTATAGATATTCACTGGGTGTGGAGTGTACCCAATAGGACAAGTATAACAATAATTCTCATTAGTTTCCATAACCTTTAAAACAGCTACAGCAACATAGGAATACATAAATTTACATCTAGGTCTAACTTAATCTGATGTTAACTCAGGGCCCATCTCTAACAGAGATTACATCCATAGAACATGTAATATGGATGGGGTGCTACACTTATGAAGTTTTTTTTTTTTTACAGACACATGCCACTTCTGTTCGGAAGAGGAGCATGAAGCAGACATTAATTGGGTAACTGGGGGTTATGAATTTAACCCAGCTTCTAATAAGGAGAGGAGTGAGACTCCTCTCTATGGGAACGCGCATAGAGCGCACATCATTCACTGAACACTTATACCACAGCGCCTTGTAATCAACAAGGCTCGTGAGACTTTAAGGGTCTATAAATACAGTACCAGACCCATTTCACTCAAGATTTGAATCCAGTGATCATTCAGCCATGGGGCAGACTTTGGAGAGGAGTCTCACTACTCTCCTTATTCAAACCGGGGTTGTATACACAACATTTAGTTCTATAACAGTCGATTTGTTCGACTCCTTTCTATGGGAGACATTGTCCCACAACGCCCCATAGGTCGTGAACATCGAACAACCCCATTTGACCGGACGTCCATCCTTCACTCTTGACCGCCCACACTAAGCACCGCCTGCGCCAGAGAGGGTGCCGTCACATCCAATCTGTACCAAGATACAAAGGTGTGCGGCGTAGCCCAGCTAGCCACAGCACAAATGTCCGAGACAGACACACCCTTGGAAAACACCCACGAGTGGAATGTGCGCGTATGGCCATAGGCGCGGCGTGTCCCAGAGCGCGGTAGGCTAACTGAATAGGAGAGGTGGTTACAGCCCAGAAGTGTCCGCTGGACGTCCACGGCAACATCCAGTAACGCCGAGGCCGGCCCTCTCTGAACCTGAAGTCCTCTGAAAAACAGCGAGCCGTCCTACTGAACGTCCACATCAACATCCAGCAACGTGATGGCTGGCTCTCTCTAAACTAGAAATCCTCGAAAAACAGCGAGCCGTATATACAGCATCGTTGTGGACCGTACAGCCACGGCCACTTCATTCGCTCGTGGTTTATGATTCTATTTGAGCAGAGTTCTCAGTTTGTCAGTGCCAAATTCAAGAATATTTTTTAAAGAGTGGTTGGGTATTAGCATAGTTAGATTCTGATTGCTATTTGTTGTTAGTTATTCAGTGCGTATTTCTGGAATAAGGTTTAGCCTACGTGGTTCGTGATTCTATGGTGGGCTTTGAGCATTTTTAGATAGTGCGATAATCAGGAATATTAAAGATAGTGTTTGGATATTATCATAATTCGTTTCTGATTGCTCATGTGTAGTTAGTTATTCAGTGTGTAATTCTGGAATATGTTTGTAACGATCTATAGTAGGCGGTATGCAGCAACAATAGTTAATAATTGTAAATTAAGAGTTAATTAGTTAATAAAATGTATTAATTCATTTCTGTGCAGATGATGTGCTTGAAATGCGCTGAAGGCTGGTACAGAAATCCTTGTCCGGCCAGCTCGATAACAAAGCTCAACAGCGTTGCGCACACTTGTAGACATCCCTGCCTTTCCAGCTGTCCAGCAGCGTCCTGCACTCTTGAAGACATGTTTGCCGGACGTCCACAGCAACATCCAGCATCGCCGAGGCCGTCCATCTCTCAGCTGGAAGTCCTTGAAAAGTAGCGAGCCGTCCTCCTATCTGCCTGGGCCGTCCTTCTATTAAGCAGGCTGTCCACGGAAATATACAGCAACGTTGTGGACCGTACAGCCATGGCCAGTGGTGATACTGGGGTGGGATTTGAGCAGAGTTCTTACTTACTCAGTGCGAAATTCTGGAATATTGTTTAAAGATAGTGGTACGTGGGTATTAGCATAATTCTTATACGTTGTAATTTTGCAATGTGTTAGTTACCCAGTGAGCATTTTTTTGGATGAAAAGAGGTTCAAAGACATAAAAGCGACAGCTATACCAACGTTCAATGGACGTTCAAAAATGGGCTAGAAGTCTTTTTTTCTTTTACCAGCTATTTGAGAGGTTATTTCAACGTTCACGTTCAGCCGAAGTTTCACCTGCCGAAATTAGGTCTCCATTTGAAAGTTGAAAAAAATTTCACTTTTGAACTTGTTTTGACCATTGACAATTAACCATTTAATAAATGCCTTTTCAACTGGACAATACAGTAAAGGTAGTTGCTGCTACACCATGAGAACTATACATCCAAAGACAGTCATGCAAATTGCAAACAAATTCAGTTTCCACTTAAACTTTAAGAACAAAGAAAACCATGTGACATCAGTTGCAATAAAACATTTTTTAATAAGAATCAATTCATGTAACATTAACACTTTCCCAAATAAAATTATAGCCATACATGTTTAAGGCAAACTAACAATTGAAAGTGGAAACACTTTACAAATGTTCCTTCACATATTGTTTTCTTTCAAACCCACCCCGACCAGACCTCACCGGAGCCTATTTTAAATGGTCTGACAGTAGCTCTGGAGTTGGACCTCATGATAGCCCCTGGAATAAAAGGGGTATACCAAAATCGATTATATTAGACCATAAAATGACGCTCTGACTGTATAACCCCTTATTGAATATACAGTATGTCTGGCAGCATGTACTAATACTAGCATGCTAACGCAGCACAACAAGCTAGAAGAATGCTAACACAGCTAACGTGTAGCTAAGCCAAACCAGCCTGCATAGTTAGCAACGTTAAATAAAACAAATGGTGCCAATTCCTGTTTTGCTTTATGGAAATACATCAGTATAAGTTCTTACCAAGTATGGGGTTGCAAAGCAGCATTCCATGAAACCCTTACGCAGCTCTCACACGTGAGGCAAGTCCCTGTTGTTTTGATGTAATGTCAAGCAGTACTGCGGCGCATGCGCGTGTCATCAGTCAGCAAGTAGACTACTTTCCTCAAATAGCTTGTTTTACATTCAAAACTGCTCCCAATCCCATAACGTTGTCCGAGATGTGTCTCGTTGGCAAGCACAGCCTTTAGCTGTAGATTTCTTTCATGTAAAATGTAACATTAAATGCGTTCAAATTATTGCCTATCTTCGTGTAGACAACATTTCGCCTTCCTGAACTCATGGAAAAAGTATTTTCTTTCAAGCTAAATTACAATAACCCAGTGGGCATTTTTTGGTTGAAAAGAGGTTGAAACACCATATTTCTGACATTTTACATGTAACATAAACGTGTTCAAATGACGTCTTCGTGTAGACCACATTTCGTCTACCACTGCTACCAGTGCACTATGAACTCAGAGAAAACCCTTTCAAATATTCAACATAGTCTTTCTTTCAACCTACATTACATACATATCAAAATTATGAACAAATTATATAACACGTTCACTGACTAAAAACACTAAAATCTTGAACGTCCAAACCCGATATCAGTATTCAACCAGAAATCAACGTTCTTGTGCTCACAGGGTACAATCTATAGTAGGTTCTCAACAGGGGGTCCGTTTTTTTTTAATGTTTTAAAATGTTAACATTTTGTAGGCCTACAAGTGTAAGAATACAAATCTTGATTGTTAACCAAGATTGTTTAGCTAAGCTTAATTTACTTTTTTACAAAATGTTCAATGATGCAAAAATCCACAAAAGACACAGAGTGGCTGTGGCTGTATGGTCCCCAACCTTGCAGCATATTTCCATGGACAGCCTGCTTAATAGAAAGACGGCCCTTCTATTTTTCGCGGAACAGCGGGATGGCTCCGGCAGACTTGCGGACGTCCCTGTCAGACAGGTGGACGGCTTTAAAAAATGGATGTTGCTTGAGAGGGACGGCCTCGGCGTGGCTGGATGTTACACGTCCGGCAGACAAACTGTAAGAGCGCTGGATGCTGTACAGCTGGCCATGCAGGGATGTCTACAAGAGTGCGCAATGCTGTTGAAATCTGCACAGAAATGAATTTATACACTTCATTAACTAATAAACTCATAATTTACAATTATTAACTATTGTTGCTGCATATCGCCCTACTATATTCCAGAATTACACACTGAATAACTAACTACACATAAGCAATCAGAGACGAACTATGATAATATCCAAACACTATCTTTACACAATATTCCGCATTATCGCACTGACTAAAAACACTTAAATCCCACCATCACGAACAAAGCATATTCCAGAAATAAGGACTGAACAACTAAGCAATCAGAATCGAACTATGCTAATACCCAACCACTATCTTTAAAAAATATTCTTGAATTTGGCACTGACAAACTAAGAAATCTGCTCAAATCTCAGAATCACAAATCACCAGCAAACGAAGTGGCCGTGGCTGTACGGTCCACAACGATGCTGTATACGGCTCGCTGTTTTCGAAGACTTCCAAGAGAGCCAGCCTTCACGTTGCTGGATGTTGATGTGGACGTCTAGCGGACACTTCTGGGCTCATACCCTTACTGCTGAATAGCCTGCACTAACCACTTAGCAAGTCTGATTTTGGACAGCGCCTTCCCCATGAAAGGGAGAGCAAAACAGAAATACAACTGATCCGTGGAACGGAATCCCTTGGTCCTATCCATGTAACAGCGCAGCGCGCGTACAGGGCACAGACACTCCAGGGAGCGCAGATTCGTATCGGGATGGAGCCGGAACACCTCAATAGAATTACAGTTGTAAGTCATGCTCAGGACCTTTGGCACAAACACTAAGTTTGGCTTCAAGGTCACCTTGGCATCTCCGGGGGCAACTGAGTACACAAAGGATTAACGGAGAGGGCCTGTAAATCACTGACACGCTTTGACGTGGCCAAGGCCAACAACAAAGCGGTCTTGAGTGACAACGCCTTCATACTGCAAGTCTCCATGGGCTTAAATGGAGCCCGAGACAGCCCATCTAGAACCAACCCGAGATCCCACCCTACCGCAAAAGATCTGTAACAATTATATATGTTAAATCTATAAAGATTCTATATGATGACTTTATAGTTTAGTATGGATGAAACATGCTGAAAACATACGTATGTGTGACTCGCATTTTAAACATACAGTATATGGTTTGTATGTATTCTTATATGTCCCACTCAATGAATTGTGCGAGAAACATATTTATTCATTCATATCATATTAATGTCAGCCCCACACATCACAAACACACACACACATGAAAAAAACCACACATCAACTACTGTAAATGGCATCAACGTTTTTGGGTCCAGAGCAGTCCTGCTTTGCCTTCCCTCCCGGATTTGCCCTCTCAAGTTGCTCTTCGGGAGAACATCCACCGGAAACACAGCCATGAGTATTGTCCGTACAAAGACAGACACTGAACAGGCATTCAAAGATGAAGCCCACGCCAGTTTGTCACAGAACAGTTGTGTTGGTTTTTATTTTTGTCACCGAAGCAACAGGGATGAGGTACCGAGTGCCTTTGCTAGCCAACCAAACTCGGGGGCAAGCTCAAGGCGTTCACTAGCACTAGCCAACCTGCTACTTAGAGGCTGAGGCTAGTGACTAGCGAACAGGTTTTAGGAAGGAAAAACTGAAAACCACAACGAAACCTCCGGGGAGGAATGAAGTGAGGCTCGATGGAAAGGACCTAGCTAGCCAACCGGGTGCTAGAAACCTCTCCTGCTGTGGTGCTACATTAAGTAGATCGACGGGAAGGTTGAAAAAACATCGAAGGTGGAAGAGCCCACGCCAGTTTGTCACAGAACAGTTGTGTTCCTGGGAATATTTCAATCTGTGAACACAAAATTAATAGAAAAGGCCTATTTTATAATCCAAATATATCACACTTGACATGATTTTCATGTAGACACAACTCGAAAATCTGCTGCCTAAATGAGCGAGCTACCGAGTGGAGAGGAAGAACAGAGCAACAAAAGCTCACAAAGCTTTTACCTCTAATTGTGGAGGTACTGCATTTAAATGGGAAAAAAATTCAGCGACTTACAAAAGTCGACGTTGATCCCTGCAAACAATTATTATAAGGTTTTTATGACCCATCGCTTAAAGTTACCATGTCAGAAAAGGCTTTATCAGATGACTCTCTGGACAGCTTTGGCATAGGTGAATCTGATGATGTCTGGCATAGGCGGACTGGATGGTTCAGATGAAACCTCTGATAGGGGACTTGCCGCACGGGTTGTCTGTTTTAATGCAGTTAAAAGATCAGGAATCTCTGAAATGGCAATAAATCACAGAACATAATTTTTGTAGAATACAAGACATTCCCTTCTCAAGATTGGCAATTTGAGTGCTAGAGCTCTATTGAAGAACATGAAATCTACCAGGGATAGGTTGGTTAGCCTAGGGTACGATTTAGGGTTACTTTCCGTGGTTAAATATTGGAATACACCTGGTAAAATATGCACAGAAAGAGAGTGAGAGAGAGAGAGACATGCATCAAAATATAAGCGCTGTTATCTACATGAGTAGCGATGGGTATGTAAATAAACCTGGCAGAATTTAAGTTACTAACGTCAAGGTCACACTTATGCATTGCTCATCAAAGTTACAAACACATAAGTACAGTAAAGGAGTATGGTTGACGCTGGAGGATAAAAATGGCCTGTGTAGAAATGTAAAATAATTTTTAACCTTTTACAAGCATTTCTTTTAAATGGAGGTTTTCCTTTTTCAGCTTGATGTTTTCTTCTGTCAGCCTGGCCACCTCTTTCTGAGAATTATTTTGCCCATCACTTGTCCGTGCAAAAGCAGGCGCAAAGCGAAATAGGTCATAGGCAGCCTTGACCTCTAGTGACATTTGTGTGCAGCCTACTGATATTTTTTCAAACAAAGTTTGGTTCAAGTAAGACAGAGTTTCGGAGCAGTCATTTACAATTTTCTTTCTACTATAGCGCCCTCATGAGGTGCAAATCTCTCTTAAGTATGCATGGCCTCAGGGACTAATATTGATCTTGCACACGTTTGGTTACAATTGGACCACTTGTTTAGATTTGCCTACTTCCTGTTGAGGTGGCGGTTGACGCTCTTACGTTTCTGCATGTGAAGGCTGTATAGTTTGGCATTTTAGAGCTCTTGATAACTATGAATAAACAGTGTCCAATGACAATAACAAAGCATGTTTGGTTCAAATGGGTCAAACGGTATAGAAGATAAAACAAAATAAGATTCCTTACAATAGCCATCATTTGATTAATTCATTTGAACAGTTCTTGGTCGTCGGGTCCCACTGTATTTCACCCAGGACAGAAATGTCTGATTCCAAACGTATTTGGGATCCAAAATCATAATCTGACTTTGATCAGTGTCCAACACATCAGAGTCTTGTTCAAGCCTCTTTGGTGGGATGGGTTGACGATTTTTGGGAGTCAATAGAGGTGGAGACAAGTCTTTCATCTTCTTTGTGATGTTAAACCTGTTGTCTTAAGGGGATGGATGGATGGATAGATAGATAGATAGATACACACATGTACATCATATTCAAATTAGCTAATATTTCATACAACTGCACACAACTTACTGTCCACATAGATGGCATTCCTTTGATACACAGGCCAGCCATCTTTCTCCCTTTGCACCATTCAATGAATGCATAATATCTGTTGGTTGGATTACCTATGGAGGACCAAATGTTGTAGTGATTGACAGATAATGACAGCAAAACACAGTGCTAGTTCCACAATATGAAAAGCGTAGCAACTAGTTGCAATAGTGGGAAATGTGAAGGATATTACATAAGAGGCCTCTGATCATCAGCATTTTTAACTGGAACACAGCGCTTCACTTTTTCCATATTTTGTTATGTTACGGCCTTATTCCAAAATTGATTAAATACTTTTTTGTCCTCAAAATTCTACACACAATACACCATAATGACAACGTGAAAAAAGTGTTTTTGAGATTTTTGCAAATTTATAAAAAATAAATAACTAAGAAATCACATGTACATAAGTATTCACAGCCTTTGCTCAATACTTCGTTGATGCACCTTTGGCAGCAATTACAGCCCCAAGTCTTTTTGAATATGATGCCACAAGCTTGGCACACCTATCTTTGGGCAGTTTCACCCATTCCTCTTTGCAGCACTTCTCAAGCTCCATCAGGTTGGATGGAAAGCGTTGGTGTACAGCCATTTTCAGATCTCTCCAGAGATGTTCAATCGGATTCAAGTCTGGGCTCTGGCTGGGCCACTCAAGGACATTCACAGAGTTGTCCTGAAGCCACTCCTTTGATATCTTGGCTGTGTGCTTAGGGTCGTTGTCCTGCTGAAAGATGAACCATTGCCCCAATCTGAGGTCAAGAGCGCTCTGGAGCAGGTTTTCATCCAGGAGGTCTCTGTACATTGCTGCATTCATCTTTCCCTCTATCCTGACTAGTCTCCCAGTTCCTGCCGCTGAAAAACATCCCCACAGCATGATGCTGCCACCATCATGCTTCACTGTAGGGATGGTATTAGCCTGGTGATGAGCGGTGCCTGGTTTCTTCCAAACATGACGCCTGGCATTCACGCCAAAGAGTTCAATATTTGTCTCATCAGACCAGAACATTTTGTTTCTCATGGTCTGAGAGTCCTTCAGGTGCATTTTGGCAAACTCCTGATGGGCTGCCATGAGCCTTTTACTGAGGAGTGGCTTCCGTCTGGCCACTCTACCATACAGGCCTGATTGGTGGATTGCTGCAGAGATGGTTGTCCTTCTGGAAGGTAGAAAATAGAAATAGAAAACCAGAGGATCACATAACAATATTTTGTAAAAACCTTGAGCAAAAGATGAGGAGAATCAACGATGAGAACATCCTGTTAGAGATAGAGCACCAGCTAGAGGAAGCTAGCTACCAGGCTATAATGAGAGACCTGTCCAACCAAGGCCATCCCTCTAACACTTACCCTGCTTGCTACCCACCCACTTACCAGCCATTTCCCTATGCTCTTGCATCAGAGTATTGATTTGACTTAATGTTTTAATTACTTGATTTGTTAGACTTTGACTTATAATTTTGCTTTGACTTTTTCATCCAATCCAATTAATACATGAACTTGTTAACCATATTTAAGATCTAATGTGTATTTAATGTCTATTTATGATTTAATAAAAAAATTCATCATAATTAATGCTCTACATTTGCTTTATCTATTTTTCTTTAACAATCAATTTGTATATTGTACTTTCTAAACAGCAAAAGCCTTACACATGTGACCACAAGGTGAAGGTGACAGGTGCATACAATAAGATTTGAGGGTTGATAATGGATATAACTTGCCTTTAAGTAGTCATCTTTCAGGACACTGTAGATTGCGCTGCAGGTCACAGGGATGATTTCAGCAACAGTGGAGTGCCCAATGCAGAACAGGTAGGCAAGGCTCTTGAAGCTGTCGCCTAGAAAATGGGACATCTTTGTGAGTGACATTTAGGTATGTCATGACAATAGAGTGAGTTATATCACTGAGTGTATGTTGGCAATCTGACTACATGCCTAAATAATGTTTCTCACCTGTTGCCAAGAAGCAGAGCGTTAATATCAGTCTCTCTTCAACTGAAATGCAGTCCCTGTAGTTGGTGTTATGCTTTTGAATTAATGGCCTCACCAACTCCGCAAGACGATGAAATTGCTCGGGAAATAGGCAAGCGAAATTAGTAAATGCCGGTGTATCCCCGGCTTTCAACGCCAGCTCATTGTCTTCGCCGTTTTTTTAGAAGTGCAGCCGCAAACATTGCTAACATGTCGCTGTCATTCATTTTCTTTCTTTCTATTGTCACTAAATGTCAGGTAAACCTGAACAGAAATTCAGCTAACACCCATAATGTAGTGACTTTGAACGTTGTATTAATACAATGTATCATCAACAGAGGTAGCGGGTATTATGCCAGTTTGTTGCTATGTAAACGGTCATTTGTGTCAGTGCTCGTTGGATTCTTTTGCCAGTTGCAGCCAGTTGCGTCGCGAATCTTTGGTCTGAACTGGGCTTAGAGAGAGCGTATCTCCTCTGCTAGAACAGGTGTGAACTCGTCTGACACAGAGGTTTCTATGATCCCCACAAACCGAGGCGGACTGCTGCGAAACTGGAGTCTGTACTCGCACTCTGCAGTTTGTAACACCCATGCGCTCGTGGTGATGCACACCACTGAGCCGCAGCCCTGGGTAGGGAGCCCATGAAGAATATTCAGTACATGGAATCGGAGAGGCTTGATCCAGCCGAAGCTTTATAGGGTTGTTTTTTGATTTCGATTTTTGTCACCGAAGCAACAGGGATGAGTTATCGAGTGCCTTTGCTAGCCAACCAAACTCGAGGGCAAGCTCAAGGCGTTCACAAGCACTAGCCAACCTGCTACTTAGAGGCTGAGGCTAGTGACTAGCGAACAGGTTTTAGGAAGGAAAAACTGAAAACCACAACGAAACCTCCGGGGAGGAATGAAGTGAGGCTCAATGGAAAGGACCTAGCTAGCCAACCGGGAGCTAGAAACCTCTCCTGCTGTGGTGCTACATTAAGTAGGTCGACGGGAAGGTTGAAGAAACATCGAAGGTGGAAGAGAAAACTCCTTGCTAGCAAGGACAGAACCCTCTCTAGGCAGAAGGACTCCGACAATGTTGACACCTGGCTGATGAAAATCTGAAGTGAGATAGGTCTGCTACTGTATTTATAGAGTAGCTGATGAGTGTACCGCATGACCCTGAAAGTCTCATGAGCCTTGTTAAATACAAGGTGCTGTGGTATAAGTGTTCAGCGAATGATGCACACTCTAAGAGTGTTTCCCATAGAGGAGTTGAACGAATTGACTGTAATAAAACTATATTATAGTGCTGTCTACCGATGTAGAAGCTGATACTTCTGCCACCCACAGGGATTAAAGTTCAACAGATTTCCCTCAATTGGATTCCAGAAAGGCAACGTACGAGATCAGTGTATATCCGAAGGGGAGAAAAAAGCGAGGGGAGGGGGTTACGGGACTGAGGAATCTACTTGGATGTTGGCCACTTGTTTGAACAGTGGCACTAATCAGCCGAACGCACACCGGGCTATGTTAGGTATTGCTGAGGAAGACGAAGCTACGCTTACGAATCGCCATGGGAAACTACAGCGGAATATTTGGCTGTTCTTGCATTCAGTTCTTGTGAACTCGTTTGACGTAATCTTTCATGGCCCAAGTACAGTTCCAATACAAAGAACGCAAGTTACCAAGAACGCTTAAAATGCCCATATGTGTTCTTGATCTGCCCATTTTATCGAGGGTGCATCGGTTGCTTACTTGATAGAAAGAACGCATCTGATATCCCTGAAGTAGGGGATGTAAAGTAAACCCTCACGAGGCAAGGGGGGCCCGCAGTCCAAACGGGCCCGCCCCACCTGTCCACAACTATTATTAGAATTTAAAAAAATGTGTTAAGTGTTTTTCTTTTTTGTTCTTGTCCATTTGGCCAATCATAAACATGCCATACAGAAATAACCACATTTTACTTGTATCTTTACTTATGTTTGTAGAGAGAAATGGTTTCTTCTAAACATGCTAACTCGTTTTTAACGTGTTGAACTGTGAATTTATATACGTTTTTGACAATGCTTCAAATAAAAGACTACAACCTGTCTTTTTTGCTAAGCTCTGATTGGCTCTAAAACAATTTCCTGCGCTGCTCTGTGCAATCTCTCTCTACAAACCGAATTGTAAGTGTTGGTAAAATAGGGATCTTATGGAGATCAGAGTGGGGATATTCTCTTCCGGAACAGTCGGTGGGAGGAGCGCCGGTACTCTACAGGGAGGGGGAACTTTCCGTTAGCCGACAATAGCCGGCTTTTGGTTGGTAAAAAACATCAAAAGCCGATAAATATGATAGTCACCGGACATAGCCTAGGCTATATAGTCGAAGAAAGAGAAAAAAAAACATTTTGAATTAGCGACTATGTCTTTATTTATTCCTGTTTCCAGTGTGCCTGCTGAAAAGGGATTCTCTATTAAAACAGACTTCAGCCAGATCACAGCTTCTGGAGGGCAAAATAAAGACTCCAGTATACTTCAAGCTATTTCGCTTTTGCGCAGGGTAGGCGAACAAAAATCAGCAAAGCGACATCACTTTGGTTGTTGGTTCGCCTGGAACTGAGCAGCCCAGTTTTTCTAGCTCGGCGAACGCGGCAAAAGCGAACAGCGGCGCACATCTTATGTGATTGGTCCAAATATATGGTGGGTGGCAGCCTGCGCTGACGTAATTTGGATGGCTAGATTTGGTTTCCGGGTACAGTATTTACTGTTCGTTTTGGTCACAGCGGCACTTATTTTTTAAAGTTTGGAATTTTATTTTAAACGATGAATACTTTTGAGAGCAGCTTAACTGAAGAAGTT
Source organism: Galaxias olidus (assembly GCA_026901105.3). Taxonomy (NCBI): domain Eukaryota; kingdom Metazoa; phylum Chordata; class Actinopteri; order Galaxiiformes; family Galaxiidae; genus Galaxias; species Galaxias olidus. The sequence continues at coordinate 3,745 of JAPMUY010002070.1, read as the reverse complement.
AAAAAATGTGAACACTTTTAAAACTCGTAACCACTCGTAATGTTTTGTTGTGGTCCGTAACGTTCGGTTCCCCCTGCTGTATTGGGCTGTAAGCTACCGCGAACTCAAATCAGTCGTGAACAAGAATACCATCACAGCCTTGGCGGACAAGCGAAAGCAAACCAAGCGAACAGGAAAAGTTGCTTACGCTTGAAGTATACTGGAGCCTTAACGAGGCTGATGCGCAGTGCAAGCTTTGATTTTTCAAAAGACAGTGGGTGGCTCACTTCGAGCATGTAAAGGCCTGACGCAAGTGATTTCAAATTGAAATAGGGGCAAAGTGTCCAAAACAGCATTTTTATATATATATATATATACAGTATTATCATTTCAAGTATTTCAAAGAAAAAAATGTAGGCCTATATAGACAAAATAAATTAAACGAGAGGTAGGGCTAAATGAGCTGAGCTACGGCATTTTCGTCCCTATACTAGGGCAGCACCTAACGATTATTTTTCCGATAAGTCGACTTTTTAACAATTATTTTAAAGACTTGTTTTGAACTCAATTAATACAACTTCTATGCACCCCTCTATAACCATACAATTTGTATTTATTATGTATTTATTGACACCTTCACTGTAAAGTTTATCAAGCCTATGTATTGGTTATAGTTAGATTCAATTATTGATCAAATAAACTTATGGCAAACAAATCTAAAATAACATCATTTGAATCCACTCCACTTTCATTAAGAATAGCGTTAGAATAGCCAACTCTGAAAATTCATACCAGGTTTTGCTTATTACCTTGCAGTGACTTGAAAGTTTGCCTCTCGTCAAGGCAACCAGCAGATCAACAGTTAAGCGAGCTCGCCTAGAGACTAAAGCCTGGTTTATACTTCTGCGAAGCAGCACGTAAACAGCTCTGCGTAGCTTCAAAGAGCAGGGGTTTCTGGGAAAGCATAGCTCACCGAGGCCCTCCGATGTGTTGATGGGGAGTCCTCCCAAATCCTCACAGCGCGTTGCGCAAAGTGTCTTCTCAGTGCTTCAAACAATAGCTGATTGGTTGAGCAGGGTAGGAAGCAAGTAGATGTATTCGGTAATATTTTTGGCTGTATCCAAAACAAATGAAAACGCAGATGCCACAATGAGATGGAGCAGATGGGCTGATTTTCAATAGCCTTCAAATCATATTAGTCTTTTTCTATAGGCACTTAGCTTGTACATATAGGCTAAATGTTACAACTGTTTTAAACTGTATGTGAATGTATTGAAAAGCACGTTGGTCAGCTCTGCATGTTTTTAACGTGGTCTATAAATTAACTTGATTTGATTTAATATAAGAAAATATGAAAAGCAGTGAGCAACCTTCGTCTAGTTGTTAATACTTTCGCGGGACATGAACGGGAGTTTCCGTGTCTGTGCTTCTTCTACTGTTTTATGTACATTCAGGATTACTGAATGTGACACTGCCACCTAGTGGGCCCGTTAAACTTACGTTGAAGTATGTAGGCAAACTATTGTGCGAATGGAAGCGTCAAATGAACGTTTACGTTCGCTAACGCGCTCACAGAGAAGTATAAACCAGGCTTGACCCGACAACATAGCGAAAGTATTCTATCCTGCTAACATTGTTACAAAGCGGAGGCTAGTGGTCATAAATGTACACACACGTCATACTTGCCAACCCTCCCGATTTTCATGACCACAATTATCTATCGATACGTTTTTTTGTACAGAGGAACACCAGACCCCCGCTATTGATTGGAAATCCTCCCGATTTTTGAGGTTTCAAGGTTGGCAAGTATATGACACATGTACCAAATCGCAATTTGTTAATCAAAACTATTTTGTCAGAATAAAAATATTAGATAAGTAGCCAGCTTGACTTATGAGTTTAAAATAGGACTACCTATTAGACAGCAAACCTTTGGTTCTAGCTCAACATCGACAGCTACCCTAGTCCCTAGGTCTAAACATGAAATATTCCCACTCCATTTCAATTAGGAGCGCACGCTGCTCAGTCAGGCTGGTGGGGGGCAGGGATTTGATAGATTTTATATATGATATGATGTGATTGGTGCTGATAAACTGTGCACTCAGTGTGCATGCAATGTCTGTGGAGCAGCAGACAGGACTGTGTGGGCAATGCAATATGAACCCACAATACGTAAAATGACAGAAGACCCATTGAAAGATCGGGACAACTGAAATACGGGATAAATAGTGATTTTTTCAGAATAAGTCGGGACACGTGAAAAGGGGCTAAAATACGGGACTGTCCCGGGGAAAACGGGACGTCTGGTCACCCTATTCATTACACTTGTTATAATGTTGTAATGTCAAATAACATTTGAGTAGGCTACTCATCCCTACTGTGAGAATAATCATAAACGCTAATGCTGAGTTGGGTGCAAAAGGGGGCAAACCGGAAACTGAATAACAGGAAATACAGGGGGGGAGAGGTGAGTCTCACCATCTGGCTCACGGGATACGACTAGGCGCGCGGCTAGAATATAAGAGAGGGAGGAGGGGGGAAGAAAGTTAGAATCCATGCTGACGCGGCCGCTCTGCTGCATTCTCCGGTATCTACACACTTGTGACGATATCTGTAAGGTAATTAATTGAATATGCGCCCACGTTTATGTTAAATGATTTATTTAGCATTAATATGTGTGACATTAAGGTTTGGAATAAATTAGAATAAAACTAAAATGTGTTTGTTTCCTCGTGTCCGAGTCCACGTGTCCAAGTGATCTTCCTTGCCAACAAAGAACTCTGTTATGTGAAGGGGTAAAACCTAACAAATTGGAGGCTCCGCTGAGATTGGATTAAAGGAAGATCCAGGTAATCCGAATAAAAGACCATATTGAACTACAGCGATGGTCTTCAAAGAGAGCTCTCGAAAAACTTAAAAGGTGAGCAGAGCCTGTTAAAACTAATATGCATATTGGGCATAAACCAAATCAAGAATACCACTGTTGTGGGGAAATGTGCGTCCTAAAAATAGTATGACACAGTAAAATTATTGACGGTAATGCTATTGCATTGTATGAATGTGCGCGGATGTTACTGACGGACTATATGTCTGTACATGACATGCAAGACGTGTTCCCTTACACCTGCGATTGTGAAGTGAACGCCGTTTCACAGAGACAATTCAGAGGGGATGATAATAACTACAGCTGATGTGGTTAGCGGAATGAATCCGTGCACGACTTGTATGGGTATGTGCCTCTACACTTGGAGATTGATTGTGGTGGGTGTACCGTCTCATTTAATAATCAATAATCAGAGAGGACGATAGCATCTGTATGATTTAGTTGTACATAAAAGTATTATTGTGTTTGTAAATAGACAATATATATTGTATATTGCAATATATTTTTGTAAGGAGGCAATCCCTCTAAACCTGTTCTATCTATGAGGTAGCTGATGAACCGGGTCTGCGTCAGTGAACGGTAGACAGAGAGGGATTGTGTGACTGTACTATCTATGAGGTAGCTGACGGATTGAGTCCGTATCAGTGAACGGTAGACAGAGTGATAGACTGTACTATCTATGAGGTAGCTGACGGATTGAGTCCGTATCAGTGAACGGTAGACAGTGGGGTGATAAACTGTACTATCTATGAGGTAGCTGACAGATTGAGTCTGTTTCAGTGAACGGTAGACAGAATAATTACCCTTACCTCGGGAGTGGCGCCCCCTCCCCATAGTTGACGAGTTATGGGATCAGCTGGGACTAATTACCTGGGGATGTGA